>WBMW01006084.1:105146-172142 GCA_013396635.1 Penelope pileata
TCTTCTTTTTGCGTTATTACAATCCAGGTTTTTTGATCTTGCTTCCTGGAATATGATGAGGACTCCAATGGATTGCTATGGCAACTGGCCAACCAGGCCTGCATACTGAATGGAGACACCTCCACGAAGGCTCACAGAGGGAGGAGATAAGTGTTCATGATGCAAACAAAGAGAACAAACTCCCAGCAGTAGCAGTGGCACCCCTGGCTTCATTACACTGTGGGGTGAGATGGGGGAACATGAAGAATGAAGGCCAGTATTGCTGCTTAGGGCCAGAAATCTTTGTGGGGCACCGGGACAAGAACATCATCACACTCTTCTGCTCTGCTCTCCCTCTGCGGCCTTCACCACAAGCAGATATCTAGCAGACATGTTGGTGTGTAAATAGGTGGGCTGCTAATTTGCGGGGAGTTGGGGGCATCACAGTGTGAAATCGGAGATGCAAATGTTCAATTATTGGAGCTTGACAGTGATGAATGGAGAGGGGAAGAGGGGCTGCATGGTTGGATTCCTCCTCTGGGTACTTCTATTCTGGTTGGTCTGAACCTGTGCCTGTGCTCTGGGGAGTGTGGGGCAGGAGGGTAGCACAGCAAAAATGCCTCTCTGTGAGTCAGGGCAGGGAAAGCTGACACTAGGGTACATCTCGTGTTTAATGAAACTGGGCAGAGATGCTGGTTCCTAAATATCTGGTAGGGGAAGCAAGGAGATGGGGAGGGAACATGCTTTTTCCTGAATGCTTGGCTCTATCTCCCCCCTCCTCTGTCTGCTGTGTTGGGTGTCCCTCCTGTCTCCTACCCACAAGCCCATATGGCAGTTGCCCCTCCTCATGATTGCAGGAAGTCAGCCTTTTTGCCAGAGATGGAGGGGGAATCTGTTGGGNTTGCTTTTCCCCTCCCAGCTCAGTTGTTAATGTCCCTTGTATCAGGGTCTGCTTGAACCTGGCACTACTGTTAAAAGCCCATCGCACTTTGATCCTGTGTGAGCTGTGGGGCGCACTAGGTGAGCGGAAGTCCCTGAGGCAGGGGCAGTGGAGGCTGTTCTGCCCTGTGTTGTTCGTGCTGTGACAGGGCAGCCTGTGGGAATGTGCCTGTGGCCCAGGAAGATGCGATGGGTTCAGAGGAGTTGGGTGTGCACATCTAGCTCTAGTCCCAAGCTGATACCTCCTAGAGCCCAGCATGGAGAGGATGACATCTCGTGCCTTGATCATGCCTTTCTTCTGAAGACCTCCATGAACCTTCCCCAACTGGCCTGTCTTTGCTATCCATGCTTTACTGAGTGCAAATTTCTCCTTGTTTTCTGTGGGGTTGCATTGGTGCACAGAGATGAGAATTTCACATGCCACCACTATGTTAAAACAACACATTTCGGACAAGCCAGGCAACGGGCTTGCCCAGGTGCCAGACAGCTTCTTGAAACTGGGTGCAGAGACACTCACCTGGTACGGGAGCAAGACCACAGAGTGGGAAAGATGGCAGTGAACGCTAAAGAAAGAGGTAGGCTTGCTCTTCCATAAAACGCAGCTGTCTATCAATTAATGAACGCTGCTGAAAGACAACGTGCAGTGAACGAAACGTGCGGTTAGCAGTACTTTCACCCAGTTCTAACGATCTGAAGCACTACACTGAAAATCAAACAATGTTGTTCTGGGGCTCCAGTTCTGGCAGCAGTATCTGCAGGTGCTTACTGAACTGACAGCAGAGGGGCCATGCTGTCCTGCAGAGTGCTGATGCAGCAGTGACGGGGCCAGCGCATCTGTGGTGTGATTCTGCACAAGCACTCCATGCAGATCAGCCTTTAAAATGTGGATTTGCTGTAGAATTAACGGCATTCTTTTTCTTAGCATCCTCCTTGGCCTATTCTGGATAGCCACACTGCAGAACTGCAGCTGAGCTAACTGTGTTGCGTCGTTCACCATCACCCACACTGTGAGGACTCCATTGTTCACAGCCCATAGCACTCTATGCTATGGTAAGATGGATAGTATGGAATACATTTTCCAATGAGTTTGTCGGTCCTTATGTGTATGAAAGAATTAGAGAGCTATCAGCACTTGAATGATGCAATGGATCTGAGTTACCAAATGAGAACACCTGTAATATTGCATACCCTCCAGAGCTTCACAGTAGCACATTACTGAAGTCATTGGGGGCTACTCTTGGCAGACTGTTAGCCTGTAGCAAGACCATCTCATCCCAGTGCTGGGTGCAGGCCCTCAGCAGACTTGTTGAATCTGATATGCTAAGGAAAAGACTTGCACCACTGATTCTTTTCTCTGCTCCTCTGCAGCTAGGATATAGCTCACATATTGTATCACTGTGGTATCCCTCCTGCTCTGTGATTTGTGCCCCAAATGGTTGTCACCATGGTCCTCCCACCATCGTGTAACCAGGTACTGTTTGACATGTTAATAAAGACACTTCAGAGATTTGCAGACATGATTCCTATGCATTTTGGAGACACATATGGGGTTGAAAGTAAGAGATGGAGCCAGCCTCCTGTTTTGTTCAGTGGTGGTGTTGATAAGACTAAGGTAGCAAGAAGGATCTCAAATACTGTAATGCTAACAACCAGATAAATACATATGTTTGACTTTATATGGTGCTCTGAATTGGGCACAGCTCTAACAAGTGTTCTGCATTAACCTTATTGCTACACTGAAGCCCCTTTCAATGTGATAACTATGTAAAACCAAGGAATTTAGCTCTGAAGCTCTTCAGAGTTTGGGGAGTGCTGGTCCCAAAGCATGGTGCTGGGCAGCTCTGCAGGAGCCAGGCTTTGAGTGCTGACATCACGTTCCTGTGAAATTCTGCATCCTTCCAGAAGTGGACTTCAACTCTGTGGCCCTTTCACAGAATGATCTTCAGTTGATTTTTCTTTGCCAGTTTCAATATGTTGTTGTTCCATTTGTGGGGCTGTACCAGGCTCCCTGTGGTTGGTAATTAAACATGCTGGAAATTCTTGTGCTTTCATTTTTGACCAAAGACCCTAGGCAGGCTGGCACAAAGGGATAAGGTTTGCTGACTTTGGTGTAGGAGGCCTTGAGTTCAGATTCTCTTCCCTTTCTCAGCACTTTTCTCTTCCTAATGAAAACAATAAAAAGAAGAGAGATGTGATCAGAAAGCACTTGACAAGTACATAAATATTGGAAATGGGATGTTTGCTGCAAAAATGGGTTGAAGTTAGAACAGGCAGAGCCTTGAAATGGGCCAAGTTAAATAAGCATCGAGTCCTGATAACTTGGCCCCTTTTTTCTTAGGTTCATACACCCACATATGGGATCTCAAAAGGGTGAGCCAATGTAACCCTAATTGTGTCTTATTTATCTTGGCTGTTTAAACAGCTCACCATGCTGTAACTTGGCCCCTTCTACAGTGATTGCATCTTTGTACAGTTGACCTTTTCCTCCCCCTCCAGTTTTTTGTATGTGCTACAAGTTTTCATGTCAGATATAATTATCTGAACCCCCGTAGGCTGTAAGGATAAGGTTTCAGCCATTTTTGGCAATGGGGTTCTTTCCCAGGGCTGCAGATGGGTTAGGTGAACCAGATGTACTCAGATAAGTTTGTTGCAATTTCTTTGTTTTTTTGGGTTGTGCTTCAAAGGATGGCCCTTGTGCTTAGGGGTTAGTTGCCTTATAAATTATAACTTACATTTTTGCATTTGTGATGAGTATATTTTTCATTTCACTGAAGCCTGGCATCAACTATCCTGTTCTCATACATTCCTTTCTAGAACTTGCGATGTGACAGTTTTGTGCATTTTCTTGTATGCGAGTGCTTGGAATAAGTTTGAAAAATTAAATACTAAAAGATGTTTGGGAATCCAGAGGCAGCTCTGCTGCTGCAGTACTCTATCACTGCAGGCAGCCCCATGTAAGGGGCTGTGTTGTGCTGGCACCAGGCTTGCCTGGGAGGTGAGGACTGCCCTGGAGGGGAGCCGTGTCCATTGCTGCACCGCAGCCCTCCCCACCGCCACCCAGCTGCTCCTGCGGTTGCATCTTAGCCTGATTCTTACAGATTACTGATGGTCTGGAAAGCAGACAGATTGGTGAGCTGGTTAATTAATTCTGGTTTATTATTACTGTTTGTACCGAGAGACTACAAAGAGCTGTCTCAGGTCAGCTCCCCCCCACGCCAGGCACATGAAAAGCGTGTGGGCAGGGTGCTTTCTGCTTTGATTTGGCTTCTATCTCACCAGACAAGAGTGAGGAGAAATGACTTGTTGCGACCCCAGTTTTGCGCAGGGCTAGAGGAAAAGGGCAGAGTGAGTGCGGGATTTGGCTGGGGCCGCACAGATTCTGGCTGAGCGGGAAGTAACGTCGTCTCTCCCAAACTCCCCTGCAGGGCCTGCATCTCAGGGCATCCTTGGTTCTCGCTGAAGCCTTCTGGTTTTAAATGTCTCCATCTTAATATTTCCATGCTAAGTTACAACATCCTTTCTTTCCTCCCTGCCTGTCATTCTCTCATCCCATCTCCCTGGACTCAGAGCCACAGTACCGATGTCCACAAGGAACAGCATCATTTTGGAAGCAGAACATAAAATGCGTCTCAGCGGCAGCCCTGTTCAGCTGCACCACTTGGAAGGGCTGAAAGGGAAGTGTGAAGAGCTCACTGGCTTCTTTCTGTGAGTTGCTGTTTTTTTTTTTCCTGCAAATGTCACTGAGGAGCACCCCCCAATTTCCGTTCAAGCCCTGTTCCCTGGCAGAGCCATGGGCCATGCATTGAGCTACTGAGCCCCAGCTGTGCTGTCTGAAGGCAGTCAGAGCCTGGAGTGCTCAGACCCCTCAGGAATTGGCTTTTTTTTTTTTTTTTTTTCTTTCCAATTTCATGTTTTTGTCTATTTGGGAGGTGACCAGTGGCACTTAATGTGGGTCAAGCCTGGCAAACCGATCTCCATGGCAACCCTTAATGAATGCCATTGGCTCAGTGGTTCCATCCCTGCATCTCATTAAATTTCAATGACTTTCATGGGGCTCGGACATGTAATTAATATCAAACACATGGTATTCAGCAGGATAAGGTTTAACAGCAGGCAACGTGTGCAGGAGCTGGAGACTGACATGGGGGGGCAGGGGGAATATTTGGGTCTGCCCTCAAACTCCACAGGAACAAGCAGTCCATGAAGCAGCAGCAGAAGGCAGAGCCTGGCAGTTGCTGCTCACAGCCCGGCAGAGCCGTAGGTGGGCTCCTCAGCCATGTTTGCTGGGGTGAAGGCCGGGAAACAGCTCGGTGACAGGGCCCGATGCCAGCACTTCGGAGTGGTTCTCAGTTGCTTTGTGACTAGTGGCCATCTTGCTTAAGGCAGTGTAGTCCTGTTGTTGTAGTAAATAAGGAATGATATCATATGTACTGGCCAAAGGGAGCTCCCCAAAGGCCAGGAAGAGTGGGGGAGGCTGCATGAGGCAGGCAGAAATCTTCAGTTACATACTTCAGATTTATTTTGATTGTGTACAGGTACAACTTCATCTATGGCTTTCATGGCATGTAGCAAACTCTCCCCATCCCCTGCACAGTAGCACCACAGAATAGCTTCCAAAGTCCTCACGAGAAACTGCTGTAGGCTCAGAAAAATCTTGTGCTTATCATTAGGCTTGAGAGAATTGCTGCTCTCCCGCAGCAGCAGCGCGGCGTGAGCGCAGTGCCAGGATGGCAGCGCATGGACTGCCCGACCTCGCGCCATGCGGCTGCTCAGGGCCCACAGTGGGCAACTTCTAGGGGGAAGGGACGGGTGCCAAAATGCAGGGTGGAATGGTGAGGAGTGATTTTTGTTGTTTGCCAAATGGAATTTGAATTTTCTAGGGTTTGCCTGCCCCTAGTGAAGATCCCAATCACTTCAACTGTATTAAAATCTTACAGCATCTTATCTCTCACGGACTAATGTTATCAGACATGAAATGAAACAAAAGGGAGGGGGGGAACGGAGGAAATAACCTCTGCTAATTACTAATGCAAAATGAGTAATGAGATGAAGAAATGATGTGCTATCAGATACAATCCTGGGGTTTTTAAAACGAATTATTTCATCTTCAGCTGCATTGCTGCTATTCCCCAGGGAATAATATACAATTCCCACAAGGATATGAGGGTATAATTCAGTGGCAGCTCTGGTGAAGTTATATTCAGTTTAATGAACGTTGGTGGGAAGCTAAGATTGAATTATTGCCTGAGTGCTCTGTCAGGTTGCCTCATGTTGTTATGCAGGATATAAAGAAAATTATTATTGACAATGCTAAGGAGATTCATTTTGTCTGAGTGGAGGAGGTAAAGGAGGTGTATTGAATATGTGACGTAGTTGGAGAAGGTTAATCATGACTGTAATGTGGGATGGGGAGATCGATCATGCGTGGATCACAGGGATGGATATTTAATGTGTGTGTGACACAGTGAGGGAAGTTTTACTGACTAGGATGCATGGAAGGAACAGAGTTGGAGGCAATAACAATGACTTACAGTGTGACTGGTAAATAGCAGCGTGGGGAGGGTGGTAGTCAGGGGTCCATATGCCCACTGGAAGGGACAGCAGTGGGCGGAGAGTGAGTGGGATTTCCTACAGTTTAGCTTAAATTCAAGGTTTCTCTAAGAATGCCAAGAAAACCCAGACCTTTACAAGTGCTGCAAATGGTAGTCGGCATTTTACCCAACTGCCGCTTGTCCCCTCTTGCCATTAGGTGGCAGCATCTTGATGTGCAAAAATGCTCCTGGAGCATTTACAGAGCCCTTTCACTCCAGCAGTTCCAAAGGCATCTCCAGAGGTTCCTGAGTTCAGGCTCACATCCCTTAGTCCAACCAGGACATACTATGGCCAGGGTCCTGATGCAGTCTAGGGGGCTGAATGTTATGTAATTATGGCACAGAGCTGTGAGTGAGGCATGGTGGAACTGGAATCTGAACTCCATTTTTGAAGATCTGAAGCTGTCGCTATCTTCCACCTGTGTTACAGCCAGAGACTCCAACCATGTGCTGGGAGGTAGCTCTGAGTCTGGGAAGGGTGGGTGATATGGGGACACAGTGACAAGCGTCAGGCAGAGGATGACTGAGGCTCTCTAGGTATCCCAGTGCTGTACAGACAGATGAACCTTGGCGGCTTTTGATATAAACTGGAGGGATAGCAACAAAGAGGATGATGGTTTGTTCTCTGAACTGCCCTTGTGCTTGCTCTATACTCCATATCCTTTGCTGGAATGTTAGCTGGCCAGCAACTGTGGCTGCACATAGCGTGAGGGAGCGCTTCTATTCGGCTGTCCCTCCAGCAGTGAACAAATGATGTTTAGTCTCATTTGATATATCTCATTTTCTAGTCTTCTGTTTCTCTTCCTCTGGATGTCTCAGCTGTCCTATTTCCCCCTTTCTGCCATTTCTTTCCTTTACCCAGCCCACCCTGCTTCCTAAAGAAGCGTAGACAAATTGAGCTGAAAGGGATCTCAAAAGTTACTCTTCTCAGTCAGACTCTGCTGTCCCCATGCCACTCCTGGGAGATGTCCAGCCTATCATTGGAGATCTCCAGTGACAGAGCTTCTGCACCGTCCCAGACAGCTGCCAGTTTGTTCCTTACCATGAGAACTGGCCACTTGGTGTCTTACCTGAACTGTCCTTGGTTCATTTTACAGCCATTTTTATTACATCTACCGTGGACTTGGAGAATAGATTGCCTCCTCCCACTACCACATCCTCTTCTGTGTTTGATGACTTCTGTCACATTTCTTCATGTTTCTTCTTACTCCTCAAGAGTCTAAACTGAACAACCACAATTCCTGTAACTTTTGCTTGCTAAAGCTCTAATCATTCTCAGTGCCATCCTGTGCGCTCATTCACAGAGGAGAATAAACATCAGAAGTTTGTTTAGGTAAGCTGTGTTTACATCAGAACTTAGCTAGCCTCCTTGGCTCGATGAAGAGTAGTAGATTGACAGCCCTACCGTTCTAGGTATTTTCATGGATACTCTTGACTTGAATCAGAAAACAAAATTTTTTGCAAAGTTATACTATGCAGAAATAGCAGAACCAGTTTTTACTAAAACCTGGTTTGACATCTGTCAAATTTAGTTGACATTGGCAAATGAGTTATAAGTGACACACAATCTGTAGTATAGAGTATTAATAAATCACACAGTTATTAATGAGGAGGCTTGCACAAACATGTAACAGAGCAGGATTGCATAAGACTTGTTTTTGCAGGAAACCAGCCTAAAACTAATGGATATTTTGGAAAGAAGGGTCTGAATTTTTTCAAACTTCCAAGAAATGTTTGCTCAAAAATAAACCTTAAAAATGCTTTTTAACAACTCCTATCAATACCTGTCTTATCTTGCCCATTTGTACACAGGAAATTCATGATTTATTTTTCAGGATTCTAGTCACAGAATTCTAACCAAGATCTCCTTGCACACACTTGGAAGGGAGAAGTCACTGCCTCGAGGGCATGGATACTCACTCTCCATGTTGAAAAATGTACCCTCTAGTTTTGAGTACCATTAGGGTAAAGGGAGGTTTGGATCTGGAGTACTGGCGGAGGCCCATCTTTAGTATGGAAGAGAGTCAGTAGCTATTAGAAGGAAGTGAATGTATTGGAATCCAGTGCAAAATACTATAAGCAAAACAGCTGGTGGTCTTGTTTCAGCAAATTCCATTAGCTTGCAAAATAGGAGATCTGCCCAAAAATTCTTTTCACATTTATTCTTGCCATCCACAAACAACTTCAAAAGTAGATTAAATTCAGTCTCTTTGGACTTGTCCATTGCATTTTACTTTCATATTTTCTTGGAGAAAAAATTGTACAACAAAATATGGAGATGATTGTTTCATTTTCTTAACCTGTCACTCACGGTGTTTGATCTGCCTGTTCAAAGTGCAGTCACTCGCAGTCAGCACGTTTCCATTACGGGCAGGAGGAGGGCCTGATCCAGACTATCTAGAACCCTCCCAGTGGAGGGATTCAGCGCAACTTGAAACGTTCAGTTGGTTTCTGTTCTGTTGAGATGGGAAGAATGGTGGATGGAGATACAGACTGACACAAATTCTCTGTTGGTCAAAATATGAGATACTCTCATAAATCAGAAAATAATGTGGGCTGGAAAAGACCATCGTGTCCAATCTTCTGCTCAAATTCCTCATCACACACTGAATGTTGATATTGTAGACCTCAGTGTCACATTCCTGTGCCAGCTTTTCTAAGGTTTACCAAAGTTCCATGGATAGCTTCCTTCTAAGTGCAGTTCTGCTCGGAGCATCTTCTATTCTTGGTATTTCACTTCATCACAAATAGCAAGAGTGTTCTCAAATGCAAAGTTTGGATCTGCATTCAGAATCACAGTCACAGGGAATGTTTGTGCGAAGGGAGAATGTGTTTCAGGGGTTGAAGGGAAAAACATTGCGAGGGTGTTACATTATCATTCCAGAAGTGAATTCAGATAACACCTTAAAGGTATCCAAATAAAACAAGAAATGGAAAACCATCCAAAAATATCTAACTTGCCTTTGCAGAGATACAAATTTGTTACTATGATAGAGATACCATTCTGTTTGTGGCCAAAATTAAACAGATTGTAAGGTACATTAGGTTTTATGCATTAGAATTTATTTTCAGTATACATTCAGTTAGCATCACTTGGAACATGACAGAGATGTATCAAATTTCTTAATGGACCCCAATTTTAATTCTTCTTTGTAAGCCAAAGAGTCATGTATATTTATAAATTCCCCAATAATTCCTATTCTAAAATCAGAAATTGAAGCTTCTATTCTGAGAAAATACCAGACCTTTTCATATAAAAGCAAAGATGTTTGGTTTTAGGAAAGTCCATTTAGCAATGGACTCTGCTCTGAACTTGTGTACGTTTTGAGGGGTAAGGGGAGCGGAGGAGATCTGCAGAAGTGCTGCTTCCCGGCTTCCTGGTGTAGAAGGGGTGCTGCATCACACCAGGCTCCATTCTGAGCACTGCAAGGGAAAGGTGTTTGCTTAAATCAGTAGCTGCGGGCTGAAGGCCAAATAAATGCTGGCTAAGACAGATAAGTTATAAATGTTACAACTGCATTCTCTTGCAAAATGCTACTGTAGCTTAATGTGCAAAAGCAGTGAGGCTGGGGGAGCTGCTGGGACTGAAAAGGGGAACAGTAATGGGAAGATGCAACCTGTAAAGGTCCATTACCCTTCCTTCTAGCCCCAGGTCAGCAGTGAATGAGATTTTAATTCTCCCATAGCTGCTGTAGGGTGCTTGTTCTTTGCCCACATTACCAGAGTGTTATGTTGTGCCTAAAGCAGAAGCTTCTTCCTGACAGAGGATGCTGCACTCGTGTCTCATTTTCCCTGAGTACTGGTGGGGGTGAACTCTGAATCCCAGAACCACCTGTCCTGGATCTCACACCCAGCACCCATGCCATTTTCTGTGAGGCGGAGCTGACCCTCTTTGGCTTGGTAGGAATTCAAATCTGAGGAAGGGGCACAGGTTAGCACAGCTTTGTCTTGGTACTAAGTGAGGTGGAGGGAGCCAGGTGCTCCCTGAGCTGCTGGAAGCATGGGACGAAAAGCTGGAAGCCCCGAATTTCCCAAGGCTCATGCCAGCTAACTATTCTGGTAAATGAAGGCTTGTGACTGAAATAGAACTCCCGCCTCACATTTGGAAAGACAGCAGGGCCCTTTTGCTACATGCAAATTCCTCAATGGTGGTATTGCTTCATTCCCTTTTACTTTCTGTCTTTTTCACTGTCTTTTTTCCTTACACATTATCCAGTCAGCGTGTTTGGGAGCTCTATGCATTAAATAGATTTATGTGTTTAATACTTATTAGTTTCAAAGATTTACAGTGCCCTACTGCTGTTGCTGTGACTCTGCTTCCCTGGGGGGTTTAGAAAGTGGAAATCCTTCATCAAGGGAGAGGAAAAAATTAGAAACTTTAAATCTTCCATCATTTGGAAAATAGGTTGAGGAGACGGTAAATGCACTTTGTGTGGGTGTCACCATGCTAGGTGAGTGCATGCATATGTTTTGGGGTTGTGTATTACGGGTGTTTGGGGAATGTGTTGTCTTAAAGGTATGCTTCTCTCTTCCCTCTTTGCTTTCAAAGAGACATTTAGACAAGTGAGGGGATATAACTAGAGGAAATTTCATAGCTCTTCTGCCACTCATTTTTTGGTGCAGCGGTGATTTGATAGAAAGAAGCCATCGTTTTTCAAGAAAAGTTAGCAGTAGGATTTATTGAGAAGAAAATACAGCTTCTTCTAATCCAGCATCACTATTTTGTGTCATCTTCAAAGCTGTCTCTTGGTCTGTGCTTGCATCATCTCCGCAGCCATCTCATCCAAAGCAAGTACCATTGTGTGAGCTGGTCGTTCCAGCCTCCTTTTCATGGAAAGTGATTTGAGTTACTGTAAAAGCAGAGGGAACATGGAGGGGAATTTGAGAACTGAATGTTTTGTGCAGGAAGCTTATAAACACGTTCCTGTCTGGATTTGGTGCAAAAATGATACAGATTCATTAGGCAATACTAGAGATGTGAGGAGTTAGGGATGCAACATAAAGAAATTGAAGTTAAATGACCCATTTTGAAATGGAAAGGAGAAGAAAATCATTTTGGATGATGTATTTATGGTAGTGAAGGACTTCATGAATTTTGCACTAATTGTGGTTGACTTAGGCTGTAATACAAAAATTAGAGGTTGCATGATAGAACTTAAGTAGCATGAAACTGGGAAGTGTGTGATGCTTCTGGGAAGAGAAAGTTTAGGGAAACCACGTATTGCAAAAGATGAGAATTAAATGCTAAAGAATAAAGCTTTAAGAGTTTCCTGAGGCCTTGGCATTTCTGGGTGCTAGAAAGATGCAAGATATGTAGGAAACACCAAAGAACCTGCCTTCTAAAGCAAGCTCAGGAATTGTAGGGTTGTATGGAAAATATTGGAAAGCACAAGGGAAGCATGAGGGTATATTTCCCTTCTGATAAAGGAAGGAGCTTGTTATGTAGGACGCAATGAAGTGCTTCTTCATTTGGAGCTAGCATTAGTGAGTGATGAGGACAAGAAAGAACTGCATGGTGAGTGGCAGTGCTCTGCAAAATTTGTCATCTGAACAGTGATCTGTGGGCACCCATGTACCCCAGCTCTGCAGCCCCATCAAACCATGAGGAGTCTGTTCTCTTCCCACCTGTGACCTGTTCCAGTGGCCCCAGAAGCAAGGTGTGGGCTTTGTACACCTGGGTGTGCAGGCTGCAGTCTCACTACCAGACACAGACTGACATCAAGGGATCTATGGAAGAGAGGTTTGTCTAGAAGTTTGGCAGCACAGAGAGGCAGATAATATTTGAATGCAGCTATGAAGAGCTTGCCAAGACGCCCTGAGGGCCTTAGCAAATTGCAGCTTTTGAAGGACTAAGCTGCGTTTTTTGCTTGTGATTTAATTTGAAGAAACCCTGTGGAAAAATCCCTTTGTAATTGGCCTTGCAACCTTAGACTGCTAATTCAGATCTGATCAGCATGGTGAAGACAGACTTCCAGACTTTTGTTCATGGGCTGTCCTGAACATCTGTCTGGAGGAGCAGGTAGCAAGCAGCCTGCAAAGCAGACCCTTCACGTGCACGTTCCCAAAGCCGGAGCTTTTGGCCAGCAGGAGCCAGTGCGAGGAGCAGCTGGTCTGTGGGCTGCCAGCTCTGAGCCCTTGCAGGGCAAAGACCTTTCTGGAGGGCTATTTCTAAGCTTGGAGACTTCTGTAGTCTGATTTCAGCCCGTTTGCTTTCCTACTGCTGTTGTGGTCACGTGGCCTTGCACTCAGTTAAAGCAGGTCAGTGCTCTTGTACTGCTAGCACATGGCATCTTCTGTGCCTACTTACACAGAGTGACAAGGTTTCCCACACCATCATCCCCTTGCTTGATCTGCAGGGTTATGCAGGACTGTAAAGCCCCCTTTTTTTCCCCTACAAGTTTTGCAAGTGTCAGTGACCTGCTCCCATGTGAGCTGAACTCCCATCTTGCATGTGTTACTTTTTAACACCTTTTAAATAGTAAAATACCCTGTAGGTGGTTATTCTGGCCTGAAACAGCCATTTGCTAAGCTACCTTTGCAATCCTAAGAAGAGCAAGAAAAGGACAAATGGAGAGGGTTTTATACTAATGCGATGAGTGGGATGCATGTGTGTGGCAGTGCAGAAACATGTATGCAGACATGCTTGAGGGTCTCTGTTGTGTCTGAATATTTGTATTTATTATGCTAGAGGTGAACGTTTAATTTTGCTTTTTGTGCATGCTTCATGACATTAAACACTCCCCGTTGATGGCAGGAGGTATGTAGATACATTTACATGCCTACAGCCCATGGGGAAAATGTGAGGACAGGACTTTGCTCTATCTCACACGTGAAATGCTTACTTCAGGCTTTTTTTTCTTCTGTAAAGAAAAAAACGTATTTTTTCTAATGACTAGTGCTCATTGGTCAAAGGTATCTCAGCCCTATTTTGCTGCAATCTGTCCCACTTACAGCAGGCATGCGTTCAGGATTGTGGGGAGGCAGCTAAATGCTGCCTTGCCATCACACTACAGCCCGTATCCCTTCCTTGGCTCCAAATGAGTAGTGGACACACTGATTTTGATTTCCATAAGCTCCCAATTCCTTCAAATGCTGGGAGCAGAGGAGAGATGTTTGCCAGCACAGTACTGTCTAGGATAAGCAGATTTTGAGCCAGCTCCTTCTCTTGCATTTTTATGCCTTTCTTTGACATGGGTCCAGAGGTGCTGTATCTGTGCCAGGCACTCAGTTCCCTGGTGGCCTGGGAGAACACCAGCAGCTCAGAGCAGCCCCGCTGGGACAGTCTGCTGCCTGAGTGTGTCCTCTGGGATGCCGAGAACAGAGGTAGGAGGTAGGGTCCTGCAGGTGCAGCTGGAAGATAATCAGTGCTGTCTGCAGGTCTGGCTCATTTGTAAGAGAGGTGTACAGGATCTCCATGAGACCTGGATTAAAAACTTGGCCCTGTCGAAATCAGTGGGATTGTTTCAGCTGAATTGCTTAATTACTTAAGCTTGTCTCTGGCAAATGCTGAAGATTTATAGATGTCTTTTCAGCGTATTCTTAATGCGTTTGCAACACACTTGTAGCAGGACTACTGTTTCATTATTATCTTTTTATAGTCAGTACAGTTGTTCTGGTTTTCAGATAACAAAAAGCTGTGATATAATTTTTTTTTGAATGGATTCAATTAAAATTTGGGAGTTGTAATATAGGCATTACGTCAAGATATGCCTTGAAGCATGTGGCTGCACTTGCACATTCCTGCAGGTGAAAAGCAGCTTCAATCTTCCAGTCCCAGATGGGAACATTAAGGAATATAAGGACAAACAATGACATCTATTCATGAGAGTAAAGCTCTGAAGTACGTTTTTCAGCAGGCCGTTCTAACTCGAGAGCAAGACTGCTGCTGTTTACGCAGAGTTCATTCGTAGAAATGTAAAGGCACAATGCAGAGCAAAGGATGGGAACGGTGATGATCTGTCTGTGCCACTTAGGAGCTGCTGAATGAGTTTCTGCATTCTCAGCTTGGATGAGAACCTGGCATCTCTGGTGCTTGCCATTTTCAGCACTGCTTTGCACAGCGACCTTAGGGACTCAGTGCTGGAACAGAGCACTCAGACCATTGAACGGATCTTTTTTGTCTTCTGCCACCTTTCTTTGATAGCTTAGCATGGAAAAATATAGCCAGAGCTGAGGAGGATTAACCTGCTATGTATCTGCTTGGGTTATTATTCTGTCACTCTGGGCAGGGAATTGCCTGCCAGCAGTTTACTGAATTCTTCTGTCGGGTCATTGTGACAGTGTTAAAAAGTAGGTCATTTGGATGCATTGCTGATAACAGTAATGGATTCACACATCAGCTGGCTGCTCCATACACATGTAACCCCTGCCCAATGTCACCTCTGGAGCGGTTCTCTCCCCTCGCAGTGGTGTGTGCCATTTTGCTAATGCACATATCCATAGTTTGCATTTCAAACTAAGGAGAGCTGGGAGCATACAAAATGCTATTTATGGGGATTGCCTACAAAAATCTCAGACCTGGCTCTATGACCAGCCATCTGAGAAGGCTGCGTGACTGAGATGCATGGGGTGGTCTCAGGGTTAGAACTTGCTTAAAAAGCTCTTCCTCTGCATGTTGCAGGGGAATGGTTTTAAATAGTAGTTTCTGGATTACACAGCAATGCCCATTCAGTGGTGTCTGTGGAGCGCTCAGTTTGTGCAGTGCCCTCTGGAACATTCTTTTTGCTTCCCTGGCTGTGCTGCGGTGAGCAGTGTGTGCAGCGTGCTGTGCCCGCTCAGTGTGCCCCTGAGGGGACCGGGAGCGCAGTGCTCAGGGAGCTGCAGGCTCTGTCATCAGCAGCTCTGCATCACTCTGCGTGTGTAGTTGTTGTTTCCTCATACTTCCAGGACAGCTGAAACCAACTTCCAAAGGATGTAATCTTAAATACTGTTCTTCCTTATGCTGTCTCCACTGAAGCCCTGAGGTGTTGGCAGCAACCAAGCACAGCCAGAAGCGTTGCGTTACGTTTGCATGCATGCGCTGTTCTAGCTGTAGTTGAGGCACACACAGCAACAATGAGCCGCTGCCTTCCCTGTGCCAGCTCCGCAACAAGCTGCACTGAGTTAGCGAGCAACTGTGACTGTGGTTATGCTAGCAGATCAGACAGGCAGTGGCAGGGCTTGCATCAGGGAATTAGCATTGTCATTTGTCAGCTGCCTGCAGAACAAGAGGTGTGAGCAGAGGCATTGCCAGCTGCTGTACCCATCCGCTGATGGAGCAGGCTGCACTTCCCATGGAGAGGTAATTCACGTGTGAAGCAAAACCCATAAATCCTATATGATCTCACCAAAGAGAGCCAGAATAATTTTGTGCTTGCCATCCAAAATGAGGTTAACTCTGGAAACAGTGCAGAAATAATTTGCTTTTAAACTGCAAAGAGCAGTATAAAGCAATTCTAATCACTTCTTAGAATTCACTTGCTCATGTAAAACACTGGGGCTGCAGTAGGTGTGCTTTGAAGTGCAGGTTAGCAGAGCCCGAGAGCTGAGCTGACAATGCTGGTAGAGGCAAAAAACTCTCAGTTAACTGTTTGGTACTTGACTGCGCTATCAAAGGATTACTCAGACTGTGAAATGTGTCTTTCAGTTGTTCCATTGTTCGTGTAGTGCTGGACAGTACAAAATCATGCTTCATGGGTAGAAGTAGTCTGGTTAAGGTCACACACAGCCTTGCCTTTTTTCACCCAGTTCATAGGCATAGTTCTGCTAGTCTATTAGCTACCTGAAAATACTTTATTGTTGGATTCACTTTCCTCGTGTAGATTCAGGAATTGCTGATGAGACCAAAACCCTGCAACTTTAGAGAGAATGTATCTGAAGAGTCAGCAGCGATATGCCACCGCGGGCTGTTTCTGTGCGTGCCTGTGGTAGGAGGTTAGCTGTTCCAGCCCAGCATAATGCAGCGAGCTGATGGAAAGCCGAGTGAGATGCAGGCTTGGCTAATTGGAGCACTCCTGGGAGGATGTGAATTGCGCAGTTTCCATAATGAGTAGAGAGCAAAGATAGTTTACATCCCCTAATGTAACAGCGTCAGGACAAGATTAATAGCAGAACTGCAGCAGCGGTGTCTATCAGACCCTTCATTATTAAAGGGACTGAATTTTGCTAATGATATTTTGCTGATGATGAGTGCTGTGAGTCAGTAGGCAAAATCCCCTCCCTAGGTCTCCCCCAACTTTCTTATCACCAAAGCTCAAGCTATAATGGACACAAGAACGCAGGTTTTTCTATTATGAGATGCAATTAAATTGTGGTTCATCTTCAGAACTAAGCTGGAAGTGGGGTCATCTAAATGCATGATAGTCCATGGATCTTTTCTGCTGCTGCTGCTTTACACAGGGCCATCTGAGGAAAGTTAATGAACAGTCATTAATTTGAGGCTATGGAAATGGACTAGATTTGTGTAAACATACAATTTTCTTCCTTAGGGTCTGCCCATGGTCTCATGGGTACCCAGTTATGTCTCAGCCCTAGAGAATACTTGTGCATCCTGCTGGGGCAACAAAATTGGGAACCAAGTTACCTTTATTTGGCAACGGTTGCCCAGAAATGAAGTAGCAAAGGCACGCACCACATTTGGCTGGGAAACCTTAGCCCTGAGGAGTGCAGTAGGATCAGAACCATTAGCTGTTAGCCATTGGCTATAGGAGCATTATAGCTTGACCCAAAGATTTTTTTGTGGGACCAAAATCGTAAAAGATGGTGGGCATCATTCTAGTGTCTCACTCTCCAGTTATTTGAGTATAAGCTGTGGTGTTGTTTATAGCCATGGAGGGAAGAGATCTTGGAGTCCCCACTGCTCTAAATAAGGTATGTGCCTTCTTGTTGCTGGTTTTGGGGAAAATCCCCATCAGCCATTTCTTATGATCAGTGCTGGCGTAAGGATTGTGTACTTATCAGCAATCCTGTTGGCAGGACATGCATTTTTCACGCTAACTACGTGGATCATTACTAGATTCCAGCACATGCTAGCTAAAACCTGGTTACAGACTTATTCCCATGCTGATGAAATTAAACTTTTAGTGCAAAATCAGCTGAGTTGAGTATAGAAATCTGTATTCCCTTCCTGGGCACGTTTGTATATCTGTTGGCAGACATGGTACCAGCTGCCTGGATTCAGGACACTCCTTGTGCCAGAATTGCTCTGCCATGTCTGGTGTTCAGGATGATGATAGCTCTGATAAGACTGGAGAGCTCATTTTGCTCTGTCCTGTTGTTACACAGGCTTGAAGTGCTCCAGCCTTAGCCTGGATTGAATCAGGAGGTGAATGGAACATGCAATAACTGTTCTTGAATAAACCCTGTAGATAACTCTTGTCATTTTTCAGGGAGAACTCAATGGCAGTTTTGTGTCGTCTCTAGTAACTGGGACACACACGCATATGCACACACACGCTTTTGAAGCCAAAATTACAAAAAGTCCTGAGTCTGCCATAAATACAATACATGCAGCCAACTGAAGACTACAGTTACAATGATTGCACACCTACAGAGCAAAGAAACAGAGACTGTGGATGCTTTGGGCATACAGACTTCTTTCCTCTTGGCACTCCATGGGTGCCTCCAGAGATGGCCATTTAACCACCACCTGCCTGTGCTGTTCTTCTGCATTTGTTTCTCACTGAGATTGCCCGGGTCATCTCAGACTGCCAGTAAACTGAGCACGTTTCCTTCTCTCTTTTATTTATTTATTTGTGAAAAGTAGTGAACCACAACTCAATATTTGAATCATTCCAGCTCAATTAAAAGCACACGCAGGAGAAGTTCATGAATAGCCTGCTTCTAATGAAGAGGCATACTTTCATAACAGCCCATGTTCAAAGACACTTTTAACAGCAAGAGCAAAGGATTTATGATGTAAGTATTTTAGTCATTAGAAAATTGGAATTGTTTCTTTGGAGAAAACAAACAGGCTCTGGGCTCTTCCGAAGAGCAGAATGAACTCAGCGGCTGGCAGCTAGTTAGCCCCCCTGCAGTATGAATTAATGATAAAACTGCTTTCGTTCAGAAGGGAATTTTATTGGGCAGGATGCCGGGTACCAACACAATGAGGTCTCCAGGCGCCCCTCCCTCTAGGGGTCTTCAATTACACTTCGTAATGAGCACTGTTTCATTAGTGAGGAAAGAAAAAGTCGGCACTAATTAAAATTAAATTAGGACACACTCAAGTTGTGTCACACAGTGTGCTGAGATATTAATAAAAAAGAAGCTGCCTCCAACAAGCGTGGACTAAAGGGTCAAGCGATAACAATTAAAATACTGCATGTGATGCCAGTGCTGGATTTTTAATACTCCAGTTTTGGCTGTGTTTATGGAAAGATGATGTCTGGACTGGTTTCTGTAAGTTGGAAGAGGCATTGCATCTACATCTGTCAACACAATGTCTGACAGAACATTTTCCTAAAGCTTGCCAGAGTATTTCACAAGAACACATGCATGTGCACATGTGCCTGCAATCTGGTGTTCATGCACTCTGCTGAGCTGACGTGTGAAAATAAGATGTACGTTGCACGTGAAAATCCTGCACTCAGTCTTGCTGACATGCAAAAGGTGTCTTGCGTGAGCACTCGTGTAGGGAAGCAGGGCATCTGCACTGTTACACATGTATGCCATGAGATAAGCATGTACTTTACACAAGGGCACTATCTTCTAAGAACAACTGAGTTCTAGTCCCGGCTCTTGGTTACCCTCTTGGGAGCGCTCATACTTTGGTTCTGGACAGATTCTCAGACATCTTGTAGATGAGCTGTGCTTAGGTTTAGAGATCAGCTGAGCATCCTCGTTGGTTTATTTTCTTCATTTTCCAGCTCCCGCTTCTCCTTTTGCCATGCTCTCTGGGGGCCTTGTGCCGTTGCTCCTTGTCAGCAGTTGCGTAGCGCTGTGCCAGGCGTGCGGTGCAGGCAGCACGCGGTCCTGCCAGGAGCCAGCCCCACTCTGGCAGTGCACAGCCACACTGGCTCCAGCGCTGTGGCTGCATGGCTCGAAGCCTGTAGCTTGCTGCTCAGGCGAGTTGCTGTAAGCATTTCTGAGGAGAACTTGCTTCCCAATTTAGCTGCGGTGTTTAATTAAGTTGATTCCAAAGGCATTTGCAGAAATATTAAAATATGTTTGACCTTCAAAATGGATTAAATAGACATGATGCTCACTGAGGCAAATTACAGTGAACATCTGTACATTTTGTGTATGTGCACACATGGAGCTTGCTGGGCTGGTGAATGGGTATGGAATATTCAGCACATAGATTGTAATCTGGAAAAGAATTTGCTGTTCTTAGTGAATATGTACTTGCACATCAGGAAAATTCTAGCCAAGGCACTTCATGCAGCATACAGCTGTTTGCTAGTAAAACAATTACTGATGCTGGCTGTGGTACATCCATAGATCATGCACCAGGGTTGGGTGGAAAACAGCATAAATAGTTTCCTCTTGTTGCAGAGACATTGCATGGGGTTCAGGCCACCAGCCCACCCAAGTGCCCATGTCTGTACCAGAGTGTTTCAAAGAGTGCAGCAGGCTTCACCTCTGGCCAATGTGACTTTGTATACAAGTTCTCTTTTCTAACTGTTAAGACAGCTTGTTCCTTTAAGCTTGCTGCTTGCTTAAACACCTCCTGTGCTTTCCTGTATTTCCTATAGCAGCAGCTACAGAGCTCTGCGTCCAGTGGAGACCGTCCCTGTTTGTCTGAGGTAGAGCTGGGAAATATTTAAGGCCCAGCACTGAAAGTTAACTGCTTACATTTCCTTAATAAGTATTTACAAGACAGATCATGGAGCTTGTAAATACGTGTTATAATAAAAACATCCCTAATGCGTAACTGAGCGCTCTGCCACGACCGTTCCACACGGGCTGTTCCTCGCTGTGAGGGCCATAACCTGCGCTGCAGTCATTTCCTAATGTATGGCTTAACAAAGACCCTGACTTCACTCGGTCGTTTATTTACCGTTCTATAAATGCTCTACCTCTTTAGTGCAGTCAGAACATGCATTTGCAGATCTTGTGGGTTTTTTGTTTCTTTGCTGGATGTATTTGATTATAATGACAGATATTTATACAGTGCTTTCCATCCAAGAGGCAGAGAGAGAGCTCGGAGAAAACGTGTGCGACTTCACCACCAACACAGCAGTTGCTCAGAAGTGGGGCACAGCATGCCCTGAACACTACACGCAGACCAGATTAAAGAGTTTTAAGAGCTGCTTAAAACCCCATATCCTGCACAGAAAATCTCAGCTGACAATCCCAGAGTTGGTGGAAGTGAGCGTCAAACCTGCTAAGCAGGGCATTGATCCCCCAGGGAAAGAGACAAAGGGAAAAAGTTATCAAACAGATCACCAGAAAGCATTCTTTAGCACCTTAGCTTTCTAGATGTCTCCAGTCTTATGAAACCTATTTCTGGTTAGCCTTGAAGCAGGACAGTCTGTGAGGTCAAGGGTTTTGCTCAGTGCTTCGAACTATTATGTAGCATCTTTCAAAATGTGTGCACCCTTAGTCAGGTGCCAGCCCCACTGCTTCTCCAGAGTCCTAGGCTGCAGATAATGAGCGTTATAAAGCAAAAATCAGCAGTCCTGCACTAAAAAAGTCAGCAATAAGAAGCCACAGAGACCTTGGTGTGATCGATCACCTTGAAAGAAGTGAACTTGGCAAGTCTCAGCCCTGCATCCCCCAGTGGTACCCGTGGTGTGTTGGGAGATGTCCCCAGATCTGCCCCAGGCAGGTCTGACTGAGTGCAGGCGCTCACATTACCTGCAGCAGGCAGGCTCCAGATTTCAGTCTGTAGAGCTGACAGTCCAACAATAAAGCCACCAAAAAGGGGGAAAACAAACAAACAAACAACCACCTAAATCTCTGTGCCTAAATACATTTCTAGTTGCAGCGTTACTCCCAGTGTTTTAATCCCTGTTCAGTGAAGATGCAAGCGGTCTCCTAGGGGATGAGTAAGCAGCAGCAGGCTAACGTGCACACGTAGCACTCTTACACTGGCATGCCTTGCACAGGCATTTTCTTGCTGGTTCCTCCTGCCTTTCACTTAACTTGCTGGGAATTGCAAAGGAGCACACTTCTGTGTTTGCTTATATTGAATCACTGGATGATACAGATCTGTTACCTAAGACTGCCTGGTCCCATTCAGTAGCACAGCTCTTTCTCCTTATACAGGGGTGCTTGCTGTTGCCTGCTGCAGCCCTTTCTTAATGGTGAATGGAGACTGTGTGTGTGTGCTTTACAAATCCCCTTATACACACCCCTTTGGCAACCTCTTTTATGAAATTTTTATTAGTATGTTCAGCAATGTGCATGTCCTCAGGAATAACAAACAGCACAGAGAGAATATATAGCCACTCAGATGGTCCAGGGGCTTCAGAAGGGAGGTGAACAATGCTACTTTAAATATTGCAGGATGGTTTACAACCCTGAGGGAGAAGAAGTGGGGGAGGAGAGCAAGAGCAGATGGGCACCGTGTCCATTTAAGGTGGTCTGGCACAGTTATTGGTCAGCAACAATGGGATTTTTATGTGGAGGCTCCTTCCAGACCCTTGCATCAGGGCTAGAGCTGGGGAGGTTATGCTGATGCTGGCAGCCTTGGCTTGGAGAGAAATCACCAGGCTGGGCTTGTTTGTATGTCTCTAGATCGTATTTGTGTGTTCCTACCTCCTTTTTGTATACAGATCTCTGTATACAAGGCTGGGGGGCACAGAGCTGTTAGGTTCCACGGAAGAAAAGCAGCCTTGTGTCTACAGCAATGTAGGTATCTGTCTGCAGTTAGGGCCTGGTTTCTCTGCTAGTTATGTTCTGCTGAATAGGATTGTATTTATGTTTCCCAATTCTCCTCCCCAAGTCACCCATTAAATCGCATTAATCCATCAACTCTGGTTTGCTCTTCTACTCAAATCCATGTCCTCCTGTAACTTGCTTCCTGTAATCAGCCCATACACCTGTGCTCCCAGCTGAGGTGGAGGAAATCCAGCTCCATGTTCAGTAAAGGCAGTGTACAGACCTGCAATACGTAGCTGTTCTCGGCTGCAGCTTTCACTCACGGCATGAGCCCCTGAAAAACCTCTGACTTCTTGTCTCTGTTTCCCCATCTGCAGGATTGTTTATCACAGTGCAAGGTGGTGTAAGGTTTAATGCACCAGTGTCCTTGAGGGAACCGATGTATGAAGACTGAGCACTTAGACTGCCATGAACCTTGATACTGGTAACAAAATCAGCCTCATTGCCCCAGTTTTCTACCAACAGTGGCATCAGATTCCAAAATAAATTAAAACTGCCTGTGTAAGAGTTCTAGCTTGTTTGCATGAGGATTATTCTGTTAATCAGCATGGTGCAGCATCACATAGGGGAATTAGAGGAGCTGTCTTCTGAACTTCAGCATCTTCAGGTGTGAGTGTGTGAAGAGTCAGGCAATGATCCTTTAATGGCACAGGGAAGAACCAGTATTTGTATTCCCTTAGTGGGAAATGATAATACACTGTGAAGGATTCAGCTCTTCATGATGCTACAAGAATAATGTGAAAGGAACATGATATCATGCTGAACAGAGATGGAACTCTTTAGGGGAGGAACCATCACTTCTTATAATGTATGCACTGTCTCTAGCTGATAAGCAGCGTGTCGCTGAGATTATTAAGCATTCCATCAGAAAAAAATGTCATTGTCAACACTGACTGCCTGTGTGGTGAGATTTCTGAAGAATGGTGTGATATTTTAGGGATATACATGCAAAATATTCAACAGCTGGCTGTCTGCTGCTGGGAGGCTCAATTCCATCCTTATTCATTGTCCCCTCAGGAGTCCTTCAGCTATTCTGGGCTCCTGAGGCTGTGACTGCAGGGGCTGTATGACAACCTCTCCTGGTTTTCTGTTGTCTGGAGCGTACAGACACGATGAACCCAATGAAGCGTAAGGATACAGCCAGGCATGTACAGTATCCAGCCACTAGAGTAGTCAACATGGGTGTGACCCAACAGGGGGCTGGAAAACCGCCTGACACACTTGGCAAGTGATGTAATGCTCCATTCTCAGGAGGAAATTCTTTATTGAACCCCTCTAGCAATGAACTTTTGGCCTGAAGCTGGAGCTTGGATTGCACAAGCTCAATAGATGCGTAATTATAAATACCAGAGACACACCAAGCCCCCATACAAGTAGGACCTGTTTCAGGAGTCAGGCAGAAGCAAACATCTAGGCAGTGAACCCACTGCAGGAGCCAGCTGCTCTGGGGGAGAGCAGGCTCTGATCAGGGCGTGGGCCCTGCAGGAGATGGCTCCTGCCCAAGAAAGTGTCATCGGTCATCCTGGGCATCGTGGCAGCCAAGCAAGCCAGCAAAGCCAACAAACTTTCAGCCTCCTCCTCAGGTCTTGCTGCTTTGAATTGGCTGCTTGACAAGTGTGTGTTAATTCTGCTCTTACCTGAAGTCATTGCCTAATTTAGTTTGTTTGCAGCTTTGCCATTTAGGAGCCAGAGCTGGATGGGAAGCCCACGGCTATTGGGCTTTCTCTGATGTGGCAGATGGTATCGCGCAGAGGGGGTGAATCTCAACTTTCATAAAACATCATTCTCTGATATTATTTTTCCCTCTCTTCTTGAATTAGAGTGACTGCAATGTAATGCAGAGATACCAGAACCACTTTGATGGTAGAAATCTACCTGCAGCAGCTTGAAGCTCAGCACTGGTAGGTCTGTCCTGCTCCTGTAGCTCCAAAGGAAGGATGCAGAGTTCATGGTCCAATGACACTTCTATGGCTGTAATGCAGCAGAAAGCATCACTCAGGCATGAATGCGTACTAGGAGATTTCAGGGCAAACAGTGCTTGTGATACTACAGGCTAAGTGTGTGTGTGCACACCAGTTCCAAAATGAACGCCCTGATTTTAGAGTTTGTTGGCTGGACCTAGCAGGGATTTGCACGCATCTATAGAGAATAGGGTGAGGCCAGGATGGATGAAAATTGTTTACGGCTTCATTTTGCCTATGACAGTATGGTGTGGTAGAGGAAGTCATGACTGCTTGAGAGTTGGAGATGTTGCTTGTATGGGCTGGACCAAAACCATGTTAGCTGTAGCTGTGCCTGCGTGTAAGGCTTCTGCACAAACCCCTGCTAGTTTGCATGATGGCTTGCTGAGCCTTTCTTGTACAGGGTGGGTCCAGAGCTGAAATAAACAAATGAAAAGGCTGTTCAAGGAAGGGTTAGGAGTGGAACTGAGAGATGGTATATTCTGTCCATTCTATAGGCAAGGAAGACCTGTCCAGCCTGCTCACTGCAGTTATTAGATTACCAGAAATATCCAACACTATTTCAAAAAGCCAACTATAACTACAAATGATAGAATTGACTGTCACTGAACAGAATGAGGCAAAAACCAAAAAATGGTTGCTCTTGTGCTGGGGAGCAGAAAAAAGAATCCTCACGGTACAGCGTTCAGAGCAATCACCCCGAAGCTCTGAGGCACTGCACAGCAGCACCGTGCTTGGAAAGCTTTGTGGTAAAGTAAGGGGGGTGCACATACATGTGCACACGTGTTCTAAACTTAGCAAATGGAAATGTTTTCATTTTTACCTGAATATGGATTTATTTTGCTGCTTTAATGTTTCTGAGCTCTACAACCATTGGCAGTTGTGAAGCACCACTAGTAATTGCTATCAGCCAGGACACCTGAGTGGTGATCTAGGTGTAAGGGGCTTTTTTTATGGCTGTGCACACTTCGTTGCTGTATTTCCAACAGCACCAAATGACATGAGAAGTGGTTGTGCAATAGTCTGAACAGCCCTCTGAAGGATATGGCAGACCATAGAACAGCTACAATGTTTCTTGCTGGTAGGCAAGAACAGCAGCACAGTTTTGTTTTGGGTGTTTATTTGCTGAGTTCTTCAGATGTACGTGTATTAAACAAATGTGACCAAGTCATTTGTCACTGCACATGTGCAGTTTATTTTGTTAATTCTATATAGTGAGGGAAATCAAACATTTTTGTGACATTTAAACCATGTAGGTCACTCTGAAAGTAAAGCCTCCTATTTATTTCCATGGAAACTACAACAGAGAACACAATAACGCTATTTGATAAAGCAAATTCCTGACTACGAAACACTATTTTTCAACAGTCATCACCATCAGATACACATTTTCACCAACAATGGACAAGAGCCTGCATGCCACGCTCATAAAAATCTACACCAGCAGATACGCTGAAACGCACCGCCGCCCCTCACTGTGCTCACATCCACGGTTTGGTCTCCATCAACATTCAGCAAACATTGATGAATGTCCATGGGTGCCATTTTATCCACATGGAGGAATTCAATGCCAGCTTTGCTCCATCCGCACTCCCATGTCAGATGCCATTTGGTCAGAGTGCCCCTCTGCTGCCATCTGTCGCATAGCAACAACACGGAACAGGACATGGGTGGGAAGGCACAACCCCTGCTGCCATCCCACCGCCATCATAATAAATAGGAGGCATTACTTTCGGAGCAGGCCTCATACGTTGCTTTATAACTCTCCAGACATTGTTTTCCTTCAAACTCTGTAAGGTGATTCCCTTTGCAGTTATTGCCTTTACTGGTCTTTTCCCTTTTTTCTCTTTGAAGCATGCTGGTCTCATAACTTTCCATTTCCTTTTGTTCTGCCTGTGGACTTCAATTTGTTTTGGCATTTTTAGCAGTTGTGAAGCTTGAAATTAAGCTGAGATTTTTGTATGTGCTAACACAGTTGATTTAGGTGTGGCCAAGTAAAAGAATGTGAAAGTGTCTTGCACACAGTTCAGCATAATATTTGTCTTAGCTGTAATCATAGCGCAGTATCGTAATATCGTAGCAGATTATAGTTTATTAGGGTGTATTACTGCAGCTAGTAAACAATGCTATCCAGTGTAATTGTTATATCAATACGACTGTTTCAGGGATCTACCAATGTTTGTACTAGAAAACTAGATTTCAAGGGTTTATAATTCATCCATTTTATATTGCCTGAAGGTGGAACTTTACATAGTATGTACCAATACTGGGGAAATCCCTGTTCTCTTTGTGCTATCCACTGGATGGAGGCCTATCGTGCTTGGAGCTCCCAGAGCTGAGGCTGTGGAGCCTTATCTTTATGGGTAGGAATCTGTGCCAATCTCTGCAATAGCAGATAGATATTTACTCTATCCAGCTTCTAATAAACATATCTTCTTTTTCTTGGTTTGCTACACAGTTGACTCATTTTACACTTAAGGGAGGAAGTGAGTAATAGAGAAAGAAAAGAGGAAATGTTTAAGAGAGAAATTGATCTGCCAATCAGCAAAGAGATGAGAGTAAGAAGTGCCTGGGGACTGAATCGCAGTCCCAAACTGCTAGCAGCTCCCTGCCAGTCAGTGCTGATTCCTTAATTTCCAGAGGGAGGAGGTAGGATGTGCTTGAATTAGTCATACTCCTATCTCCCTAACCCCAGGGTGTGTTCTGGGGAACCTTTTTCTACCTTAACCCCAGGGAACCTAAATGGTATGTCCGTTGGATTTTTCTTCTCACAGATTGCCCCCCAGAACTCTGTATTTCACCCATCCTCCTTGGAGCCTGGCCTATTTTAGTTAAGAATGAGGCTATCTCTATCAGCATCACTCTCCAACCCTTGCTAAGGGACTTCAGACTCACTCTTCCTTTCTTGAAGCCTGCCAGCATCATGATGTCAGCTACTCAGATACACGTTTGGAGTAGTCAGGTATGGATGTGTACATGGACGTGTACTTCTATATATTAATTACAGATGGAACACTTACAAAGAGCCAGCTGAGAACGTGAGAATGGGTGGTGAGTCACAGAGAACATCAGTGAGGAAGGAGAGTCCTGATGCAAGGTGCTGCTGTCAGTGTTGGGAATGCCCTGGTACAGAGACAGCATGCTGCATGCAGGCAGGGCTCTGTGCTGGAGGTTCCCTTGGTCTAGAGCTGCATCCAAGTGATGGTTTAGGAAGGAACTCTGATTCGTTTGCACAACAGCACAAGAATTTGGTTTGGGATCCTGGATTGGTGAGTTAGCAGTGGAGTGTCCTACAAACCAGTTAAGATAGTAATAATGATTATTTTACTTAGCAGACTTCAAAATGGAAGAATTTTGTGGAACAACTGCTAGATTTTTTTACTCTTGTTGTGTGTGTGCAGTCACACACAGGTGTGGGTAAGTCTGAGAGTGCAAATCCGGGCACGGACACTTCAGCCTTGTCTTTTCCCTAACCCATGTGCAAATAGGAATGTAATGAGAATGGAGTCCTTGAAAAAAACCAGTGAGCCTTTCTGGCCTGTGGTGGACCTCAGCATAAGCACGTCTTGCAGCTCCCTGTAAGTACAGGAGCAGTGAGGGCCAGTATGCGTGGGGGGGAGCCGAAACCAGCTGTTCCCAGACTGGCTCAGGGGAATCTTCTCATGGCTCTCCTTTTACCTATCCTCCCTTCCCACAGGTTTCATGTGGGAGGATGAAACCCAGCTTTGCAATCAGAACATGGACAAATTAGTAGTGATTGGCAATGCAATAATAGGAGCAAGTGCTAGGGGGAGCAGAAGAGCTGCTGGTTGGACGCCCATCATTTAAACAGTAGGTGTTGCTGGTGGCTTGTGGCAGTGGTTAGTGGAAGTCTTTACATCTGGGAAATGTCATTCTAAATGCATTTGAAAGAACACGAATGTGTTTTAAAACTTCCTGGGTGACTGGCCATATCTCCCTGAATTCTACCTAACCAACTCCACTTACCTTGAATTATAATGGGCTATGGTCTTGTGTAGCACAGTTTCCTCTGTAGGAAGCAACACAGTGTAACGGATTAACTCGGAGTTATTCACCCTCCAGTCTGATGCAGCTGCCTCAGGGCTGAGATACAGAAGTTAGTTAACCAGTGAACTTCCCAGCAGAGTTTGCAAGGGACACAAAATATGAGACTTTTTTTTATATCAGCTGCCCTGGTGAAATCTGGAATAATTCTGTCAGCTGGAATTCTTTTATTTATACCCATGTACAAAGCCTGGCCTTAATGTCTCCAGTAGAAACTATTTCAAAATGTTAGCAGTAATTTGGCCAGAAAATGGAGTCCAAGGCAATTTTTGCTGGGATTGCAGTTCACAGAGATGTATTTAAGCCAGCTGCACACACTGGCTTGGGTTCACATATGTATCTCTGGGCTGCACTCACAGCAGAGAGGACAGTATGCTTACAAGCTATTTTGCTGCACTGAAAAGCACTGTGGAACCACAGGCAGACAGGACAAAGCCTTCCTATCTCATCCCACCATCATGTGAGACTTGCATGTACTCACCCAAGAGGCATTCTCCTTTGCTGGTCTGGCTGGTTTGGCCACAACAGGGTTATGATACTAGCAATTGTGAGGGAATAGTGAGGATTTAAGTTTGCTGTGGACAATTTTACGATTCCACATGCAGAATTACTCTGATATTACTAGAGCTGTCTACTGAAAAGAAATTTTAGTATAAAATTGTTGGCAACATTTGTTTCTTCCTCCTCTGTAGGAAAGCTCATTCTACTGCAATCCATCATTGGTTTGTTGCCTCGGGGCTTGCTGAAGAGCTGTGCTGGGTCTTTCCACAGTCTGGAAGTTAATTCTTCATTCTGCCAAGTGCCTTTTCTCTTTCAAATGGCTCTCAGTACCATCCACCTTATTCTGCTGTTGTCTTCTGCCTGCTAATATCTACCTGTTGCTTCAGTAATCACTGCTGTTTTGATAGCACTTTGTAGGTTTATCTTTCTGTGAGTGTTTGTTCTGTTGCAAAGCACTCTGCATAGCAATAGAGCATTCATTCATTTGGTAAATGTATGAGGTGCCTCTTCAGTGCCATGCTAAGAGGACAGTGCTAATGTAAAAGCAAAGCTCCTCACTCAGAAATTGAAACTGCAAATGCAGAAATCTATGGCAAAAGTAAATGTAAAATCCATCAGATAAATCTCCACTCGATTAAAAGTTTAGTTTGGTAAAATGAAAGGTTGAGAGAAATTCTATAAATGCACCAGAACAGGAGGAAAAGGGGAGGCAAATGTCAAAGATGAAGAGAAACTGCTTAAACTGAAGGCAATGCTGGCACAAGAACAGATGGGTATCATCTCGCCAGTAGTAACTTTAGGCTGGTAATTAGGAGGTTCCTAACCATCAGAGGAGAGAGATTCTGGAACAGAATCCCAGAAAGAAATGATGCTTTTTGTTGCTTTTTTTGCCCATCTTGCTTGGAAATGAGTTTAAGAGAAGTCAGTAAGCTGGTGTAAGGTGTTATATTTCCTGATGTGTACTGGCAATGTTTGTATGTCCTGTGTCCCAGCAGTTCTCAACAGCAGGTGAGTAAATGTTGGCATCTACACAGCATGAGTTCATCTGGAGTGTTTTCATCATTCCTATCGTGGATGATGAGAGAGGGAAAGGTTGAGAGCTCTCCTTTGTGTCCCTGTGGCACAAGCACTCAGTCTCAGAACAGTGCTTGCCAGTCTAAAGGCCTAAAGGTATAAAGGGGCAGAAAAATCCACCATGGGGAGGCTGTCCCTCTACAGAGGACTATGGAGGGGTCCTCCCTAGTGCTCAGGGGAAGAGGCCTGGACCAAGTGTCAGATCTGAGCAGCTTTGCAGCCTGTCAGCTCCACCTCTGAGGTCTGTAGCGTGAGCCTATCTCCAATGGCATCTCCCCGATGCTGAATTACTTCTGCTGCTCATGTACAACAGGCAGATGTGTATTCTCACACCCACTGCTCACCTGTTTTTCTGTTTTTCTCTTCAGTAATTGTGCAAGTCACCTGATAATTCAGCTAAAAGCCCTTACGAGACATTACATAATGTCCTCGGAGAAATCCTGTCTGCTGTAACATTGGATAGATTATTATGTAAAACTTTCTCTCTTTTTCTCAGTTGTTTGTTTTTGGGTGGGGAGTCAGGCTGGATTTCCACTTGGCTGAACCTAAAAGGTTTTGGGTTTACTCTGGATTGCTCCACTATTTTATTAATCTCTGTAGGCTGTGCTGGAATTGCCCTTAGTATCACAAGTGAAATGAGTTTGGCAGGGCTCTCTGGAGGCTAGGCAGCACACCTGGCTGCGCTCTGAGGTGCGATTCAGCTCAAGTGGCAACACTTACTCAAGAAAGCCCCCAGCTCTAATGTGATGATTTAATTAGCATCACTGGACCAGCTCCATGGGATAAAGCCTTCCCCCAGTGCTCCCGAGGGAGCACTGAGCTTTCTGTACGCTGAAGGGATCATCGTGCAGGACTGCTGTGAGCAGGTCTCTGCTGAGGAGAATGAGTACAAAGAGGCACATGGCAGTGTACCTGCTGCATCCCCTGCCTTTGGCTTGTGGCTGGAGCAGCTGCTGAAGGCTGGAGGAGTGCTGGCCCCCTCTCACCTCCCTGTTTTGCTCAAGACCCTGAAGCTCTCCCTACTCTGGGGTCCCAATCGCCCATGGATGACGTTGAATTCCCACAGAGGTCTGAAGACAGATTAGAGGTTAACAAATAAAAGGAACAGTGATGGCCCCCGTCCATCCCTGAGCATCCTAGGGCTTGAAAATCTCCAGCTCCAGCTACAAGGGCGGATGGCAGCAAGTCTGAGCTCTGCTCAGTTTCCCTGCAGCTGAAGCAGACCGAGTGTCAGGAGCTACAGTCACCACCAGATCATCCCACGAGGGCCGGAGGAATTGCTTCATTTGTGAGTGTCCAGCACTTGTCTGCGTCTTGCACCAGTGTCCTGTCCACTGTCCTGCCTGGCACCCGTGGCAGTGCAGTTCATTCTCTGCCCCTTGCAGAGAGACCTGGAGCTTGTCAGGGCTGTGCTGCAGGCAGAGGCCATGCCCAGGGATGTGCTCCTCGAAGCCCCACGGCTCGGAGCCCACCCAGGGGAGGGCAGAGCTGTGCACAGGTCAGCAGAGCTAGTCAGGAGCCATTGTCCTTTCTGTTCAGAACTTCTGAATGAAAGTATTTTCTCCAAAATGCTCCTTTTGCGTGGATGTTTCAAGGCAGAATGAAAAATTTTGTTTCAGCTCGTAGAGTTCTCTTTGAACTCAGATTTTGAGAGAACTTTTTCTTCTTGAAAACTGAGATTAGAGAGTCATCAACTGCAGAAGAATTTTGGTTAAGAAATATATCAGAAAAATGCAAAATGTTAGTTTAAAAAAATCCCCTGTATGGGGGGGGGGGGGGGACAACAATTATTTCTAACAGCTGTGTTTTTCAAAGGGAATTTTTTCTAGTCAGAAAAATATCAAACAGCTCTATCAAAATTGGGTTTCCTTCTGCTTGTTCGCTTTTCTTTTTTCCCTTATTTGGGACATCCTGTAACAACTCAGAATCCAGAAAGCCTTTTTTGCCCCCAAAGATATGCAAACCTTCCCAATGAACAAGCTTCGGGCTTGTCATGAAACCTGAACCCAAGGAAGGTTTCCTGGCTTCAGCTTTCAGTCTGATGTTGCACATGGCTCCGGCTCAGAGGATCGCTTTAGTCTTGGAGCAGGGATGGGAAATCCACTTGTGTAGAGGAAAAAAAGATGGAAAGTGTATGGGCTGAAGTGTGGAAAATCCAGCGGCAGGACAGCCTTTCTGTCCCTGCTCCTAAACCCCAGAGTGGTGCTGTGCTGCGTGCTCCTCTCCCCATCTCTGGCAGCCGTGCTGGATTGCTGTGGACCACCTTAAATGTTTTCCATGCCAGCTGAGCACAGAAAGCTGCTGAAATGGGTCTCTGCTGTGCAGCGCGCACTCTCTCTTACCAATGCCCTCATGGTGACTCAGTCCCATTCCCCGCTTCTTTTAACCCACAGCAGGTCAAGAGTTTAACAAAGTGACTAGGGCTGGGAGCCAAGTCCCCAGAGTTGCAATCTGCAGCCAGCATGCCAGCATCTGGAAAGCGTTTGTGACCAATAAAAAATGAATGTGCAGACTCCGCCAAAGCAGCAATCATTTGGCATCTCAAGCCCAGATCTTTACAAGATGATTCTTCTGAGGCTTGGAAAGGCTTGCCTTAGTGTTTTCTAATAAAAACAGTTTTGGGCCGGGCCAATAGTCGGGTGAATAGTGCTATGTGTCGCCACATGGGAGACAGCCAGCCGGGGATGGGAAGACGTTGCTGGAGCCTAACCTTGGGCTGGCTGAGGCTGGATGCCTCGTGTCAGCGATGCTCTCACTCGGGCCAGGGACAGGGCACTGTGGGCGCTACAACAGCTGCCACTCAAAGTGCGCTTCGACCTTGGGCTGCTTTATCTGGTGCCACAGGACCCCCAGGGAGGGGTGGATGGGGGAACGAAGGGTAGCGAAGTGCCCTGCTGTTAGGGCATGGAGCTCTTGGTTACTCTGATAAGGGCTGCCTTCGTCTAACTCATGGAAAAAGTGGCCTCCAGCATTCATCAGCCACCTTTACAGCTGGTGTAGCAGGAGCACAGCACGCAGTCTGTGTCAGGTACAGCAGCACTCCCAGCTGTCAGGTCCTGACTGCAAGAGATCAGTGAGGTTCCCTTACAGGCAACAAGGGAGGTCTGTGTCCTGCCCTGAAGAGACCTAGGGGAAGATGCTTGGTACTTTCAAGTGGCACAGGCCTGCTGGGGGCATTCAAGAAGGGGGAAGCAAATAGAATGTGTGAATGCTGCCATCTGTGGTCCTTGCCAGCAGCTAGCTCATACTGCTGTTGAGCACATCTGAGCACTTCTCGTTGCTTCCAGGCTCTGTCCCTAAGGGTGCATTGAACTCAGCACCCTGCTCCTCCTTGCAGTGCTCAGTGGGATGGGTTTGTCCATGTGAACGTTCCTTCCCACAGCTGGCTTCCTTCTTTCTCATTGCTTTATCTCTTCTCTGGTGTGGCCATGACTGGCAGTCATGTGTGGGCCTCTAAGTGTTTGGACTCCATCACCACATACCCTGAATTCCACTGTGAGGAAACAAACACAAATGAGTGGAAGTTTAGTAATTGTTTTGGAAGTTGCCAAAATATTTTTTGCTGGAGCTATATGGATGTTGTTCCTATGGTGTCATCCCTCTGACCACAGAATCAGTACGGTGCCATGGCTAAAGCAGTGCAGCTGGGGTGCAAGAAACCCCACAGTTAAACCCCAGTATTAACTCTGAAACCGTGAAAAGAAACTCATGCTTGCTTGATCTCCTGTTTCTGAGCATGACTTTGCAGATGGATTTCTACCACAGAAGAGGAAGCTGGCATCTACACTGCAGGATTAGAGCACAGATATGATCCAGATGCCCTAGCTTCGTGCATTTGTTCTTGCCTTTGAGGAGCATCAAAGCTGAAGTTTGAGCTGGGAGGATGTGGAATCCTGTGAGTGAAGAAATCCTGGTTTTTACATTTCAAACTGCAGATATTTGAGGTGAGGTCCTCTGGGGCTGCTAGGGCTGCATATAACACTGCCGTTTTACTAAGTTTGATTTTGACTCAGCTCCATTTGTTCTCACCTGCAGCAGGAAGATGAGATGGAGTTAGCCAGTGTCAGCTACTGCATGTCAGCATGTTTTTCCATATGTTTACAAGTGTAGATTGGGGTAGCTGACCCAGGGTGGGTAAAAACATCATCATTTGAAGAGATGTTAGTGGTTTTGGTCAACCTACAGAGTTGGTGAAATTCCCTCTTATTTTCCCAGCCCTGGCAGGATTAACAAAACAAAACCACTTCTCCCCTCAAACATCTTTTGCTTTGAGCTTGTGTCACACGTGCAAAATCCCTCCAAGAGAAACTCAGCCAAATCCACTTTATTTGCCCTGGTTTGGAAATTTTAGGTTGGGCCAGGTTGGCTTCAAAAGTTGAGTAACTCTTGGCCAAAATTAGCCTGAGTTTAAATCTCAGAACAAAGAGAAATCCAGATTTTTAGTTTTGCTTCAGAGTGTGTCTTGGAGCCCTGAAGTTATTGTCAGTTTAAAATCAGTCCTTCAGAGATGGCTGGTTTGTATGGGCCATGTTCTCCAGAAGTGGCAATTCTTTTTTGCGTTTGTTACTTTTCATGCTCTTTCTGAGAGAGGTGCCTTATTAGCCCTAGTAAGAGATTATTTAGAGCTTGCAAAATACGTCTTGTGACTGCTCAGCACTTTCCATGCATCCCTGAACAGTGCTTCTATTTCCTCTTGATGGAGATGGGGCCCAGTCTCTCTGCCTCTGTTGTCCACGCAGCAGTTTCCTCACAGCATTAAAAATGTTCCACTTCCTACAGATGCTCAGATATGCTGGCCTGGGTTGCATTAACCCTCAGAGTGCTGCTGCACGGATGCGCCTGTTGAGGCTACCATTGGCAAGAAGCTGCTTTGTTAGCAGAATGGGCTGATGCTCAGCCACCCCATGAGGCAGTGGGGTGCTAGGCAGGCAGGTCTGTAATAAAAGAGCAAGGAGGTGTTGGGCTGTGGTGTGTCCTGGACAGCTGGGCAGTGCAGCTAGCATTGGTGTGGGTGCTACATGTGTAGGGTGGTAGGTGGAAGGGTGGAGTCTTGGAGGCAGCAGTGGGATAGAGGGGAGCTCAGCAGCCATGCAGAATGTACATCTCAAGTCAGCCAGTGTGTGTGCTGCCAAGGCACAAGCAGACAGTGCACCCACACGACGAGGAGACAGTGATATGGGAGTGAGACATTTCACCCTGTGATGATCCTGGGGCTGGAAATCTTTCACCGTTTTGATTTCTGGGTACTTCCTGCTGAAGCTGGTGGCTTGAAATCATTAACCCTCTTGCACACAGCAGGTATAGAATGCTTCTGCTGTTTATATTTAAACATGTTTAAACAAAGGCTGCTGTGTTGTATCTAAGCATTCTCCATGGTTGCTGCACTGTTTTCCTCTACCCTGCCTCTCTGACAGTGAAGGGTTAAATGCCACTTTTCCCATGTGCCTGCTGATGAGCTGTGAATATGCAGCTAGGACCTGTTTTCACGCATATGTCCCTTTCTATAATCCAATCTTCACTGTGGCACAGACCTGGAGGCTCTTCTGCAGCCTAGCATGGCAGGTCTGCTGCCAGGGGATAAGAAGCAGTAGAATGATTTACATAATCACATATGCAAATAAGCCAAATCAGGGTCCTTTCATTCAGCTTTGGTTTTAAGGAGACTATGTCCATGGGCTTGAGAGCAAAGGGGTTTGAAAGGTGGTTTTCTTCTCTTGAGCTCTTGTGAAACAGAGCCCACCCTCAGGTACTGCTGTTACCAGACGTGTACAGCCCAATGGGCATAAATGATTAATTGTGCAAAAACACCTGATAACCCAGCCCATGCAAATGCACCCTTACCTTCTAGGCCTACATCATCTGTTCCCTCTACTGGAAGTGTGGACTGCATCCTTATGCAGGAAATGAAAGAAACTTCATCTCCAAGGAACAAAGGGAATTCATCTCTTCATCTGGTGGAACATTTAAAAGATGTTAAGAACAGCAACAGCCTCACACCTGTGGCATACCAGATGAGCACTGGTGGAGACACGTGGAGGGGTCATTTTAATGTGTGCCCTTAGAAAGGCTACAGAGAATAAATCAGAGCACAGCAGCGTCTGTCAGCACTCAGAATGAGGATTCCAAACATTTGTGCTCCTACTTGATTCAGTTTCTGGATCCTTCGTATTGCTTCTGTCCTGCAGCAATGCTGCCCAGCCTGGCGTGAGCTTCAGGAAAGCTCCTGAAGTGCCAGAAGTGAACGGTGTGAACAATCTGAGATGGATCCATTGATCAGTTCAGGGATCTGTTTCCAGCAGTGAACTGTGTAGGGGTTGCCAAGGAAAACTCCAAAACGAATGAGGCTGATGAGGCAGCAGTTGGTTAAGGCTATGCATGTTCTTGACTAGACTGACTAGGACAGGTCCCAGCAGCATCACATGCTTTTTTGGAATGCTCTAAAAACCTAAAGAATTAATGATCTGGAGATGCTACCTTTAATCAGACTTCTTTAATCCTTAAAATAGAAAAAATAGTAAGACATTCAGCTTTTTCTTGCAGCAGTGAGACTAGATGTAAATTGTATGTGCCAATTAAGCATTGTGTAAAAAATGTCAATTTTTAATACTTTTCCTTTAGAATTCCAGTGACTTCAAGGGAATGTGCATCTTGCTCAGCTCTTCTGCCCCAGTGGCCAACTCTTTCTTGAACATATGTAGAACTCACCAATTTGGTTTAAAGCTTTAAGGCAGGAAAAATATGGCCAGGTGCCCAGCTAAATGCCACAGACGAAGAAAGAAAAAGCATGAGATGCAGTAGGTGGCTGTTGTTCACTCTTCTGTCCATTACAAATTCTGATGGCATGAAGCATAGCACTGGGCGTTCAGAGGTACGTAAAGCTGTGTCTTTAGCTGTGGGCAATCTCCTCCATGAGGGAGAAACATTTTGCTCTAAGTCTGCTAGACAGCTTCATCACTCAGGATTTTATACTTGTAGACTCAAGGCTGCTGTAGGTGTGCAGTGCAGTGACACTTGTCATCCCTTCCTACCCAGAGGATGGCAGAGCTCTGTAAATAGCTACTGCCATATCCAGTATGTTGAGGGCTGAAGGATGGAAGAACTGCCAGATGCACTGCTCTGGGAGATTCCCCTGGGATCTAGTTAGGTCACCTCTGCAGTCTCTTTACCCCTGGAGCAACACAAAGTTACCACAGATAGGATCAGAGTTGACTCATTAGAAGTGTGTAAGCTGTTCCTGCCCAGTTCTGCCTTCTTTGCACACTCTGTTGCAGACCTCGCTGTTCTAAATCAGTTTTTCTTGCAATGGACTAACAGCAACACTTACACTAGAAGGACATCTCAGAAGAGCAAAGAGCCAAAGATCTTGTGCTGCTTCTAAGAATCAGTGAGTACCAAAGAAAATAGAAGTGCATCTCTGCATTCCTCAGAACACAGATGTCACACATAGTAACGAATCTGTGTCTTTACAAGGGCAACGCCCATATGGTGAGTGTTGAGGACATTCTGTGTTCCCTGAGTACTGAGCTGAGTACACTGTTACTGCTATGAAACAGTGCTGCTGTCCTGTCTGAGTCCTGAATTTGATGCCTGAGAGCAAGGCCATTACCACAGAGATGTGTTGAGTTTGTGTAGCATTTTGCAGCACCAGTGCATACCAGGTAGAACTAGTTAGCTGAATTGGTGTGTTATAGACAAGGATCAGTACAATCTTTTCTTGAATATGAGTGGCTAAATACCACAACTAGTGCCACCACCACCTTTCTTCAGCAAGCCTGTTAGCAGCTGAGGCAGGAGGGGTAGGGGATTGAAGGATAACTTGTGTTTTTTTCCCTGAAAGGTGAGCTTCTGAAAGCTAAGCTGAGTTTGCGCGTTAGGCAGAAGCTGGGTGTGCCTCTCCTGTGGTCTCATGGAGAGACTGGCTCTGGAAGGCTAAGGCTACAGCAGCCCTTGAAAGTGCTCATCCATGTAATTTGATTCTGTGCTTTGTATGTACAGTGAGTTGGGATGTCTTTGCCATCTCTAGATCTGTATCCTAATGAGAAGCTGGCCTAGACCACAAGTGTCCCTCAGTGTCCAGTTCTGACTGAACCCAGGCTGGGTGAGAAGGGTGGCATACTGACCAGCTCTGCAAACAGAGCGATTAGCCATAGCAGAGAATCTTGCAAGTGTGAGTGTGTGCAGATGTAAACCACATTTGTCCTGTGTTTCTGGCAAAGAGAGAGCGTGAAATATTTGTGACCCGAGTCATTGGCTTTCCTGCCATTTGTATAAAAATTTCCAGATGTGATTGTTGATGCTTCACCTGGGACCAATTAAAGGAAGAAGGAATATCCAGAACCAATTGTGTACATGTGGATACTTGACTTGTTTGTGTGTGCGTGTGCACATCTCTGTTGCAATGTATATGTAAAGTAAAGCAGAATTTCAGTTCAAAGAACTTCTGTTTTCTCCTTCCAGGGCCTTCCTTTTGTCTACAGCATCCTTTCCTCCTCAGATTGTCCCTGTCCCACAGCCCAGGATCAACTTGGATTCCTTAGACACTTTCTCTCCCCATATTCATCCTCACACCTTTTCGGTTACACCTCCAAATAGCTGCTCTGTGTCTCACCTTGATCACAGTGCTCTTCTGTGCAGTCACAGCAGTTTAGTGGAGAAGAAGGTTCCCAAATGCTATAAACTTCCAGGAAGACTGAGTGAAATCCCCAGTAATGCAGCAGAGACAACCACAACAGGCTGCAGCACAACATGGGAGGGCTCATCACCAGGTGAGCCCTGCTCCCTGTCTCCTGCCCTCTCTTTCCTCACCTATCACTCCAGCTGTCAGTCTGCTGGGTCCTTATTATGCTGTGCCTAGGGTTCTTCCATGATGTGTACACAAAGCTTTTCTTCATTAATGTCTGGAAACTTCTTTCCTCCTTGCTTCTTTTCTGTTGAACTTCTCTGTACTTTTTGTCCCTCTCATGGTCCTCCCTGAGTGCATTCACCAGGTACCTCCCTGCCACAGTCATGCTCTGCTGGAAAGTAACTCTAAAGCCATCCAATCTTCTTCCATTTTTTCATCCTTGTTTTTGCAAGGGGAGTTCAAGCAAACAAACAGCCCCTGCAGACATCTGGTGCCTTTCAGGAGCCTTATACTCATGGCCAGAATGAGCACATGGAAGGACAGGATGAGAACTGGGCTAGCTTGCAATAAACCAGGCATAGGCCCAAAGACACCTCTTCTGATTTAAAGTAGCCAACAACACAATTTGAACTTACTTCTCTCCTTATCAGTCGTTATCTTTAGCCACAATCAAACTGTTTTATGTACATCTCTCCATGCCAGCTGGTGTCACCCACTTTGTGGTGTGGGTGCAAGGCCTTCCCTGTGCAAACATTTCTTTTAAAAGGGGAAGAATGCAGGGCCTGGTCTGCAGCTGGAGTTATTGGACACAAGGTCTGGAAACAGGCCTGTTGCTGGAGGGGCTGTTTCTGTGTAACTTCAAACGCAGGGTGGCAAGCATCAGGTCCAGAGTGAACTTTGCCTTCTTCTGTCTCATGTTTTAGAATTCCCCATAGAGCTCTTCCAAGTGGATTTGGGTATGTTTATGCTTCTTTTCAACAGAGGGGATAATTAAAATACAATTGTGAATACTAGTATACCTTTTACACAATCATTTGTTCATTAACTAGAAGTTTCCAGGGTAGTTATGTTTTAGCTCCAAACTTTCAGCTAAGATTTTATTCCTCTACCACCAGATATTCATAGCTAGACTAGGATCGACAGTCTTATTAGCTGACATGTTAAAACAGGACGACAGCTCTAGTGTATTTTATCTTCTCTGTGCCTGTTTGGGAGAAGTATACACATGCTTTAAGCAGCTGATTACAGTCTTTCTAAAAGGGATATTTTTGTTTCCATGGGATATAGTGACTGGAGATTATTCACTGTGTTGCTGTGCCCTGGAAAATGTCCTTAAAATTTAAAATTGTCCTGCTTCATTTTTTCATGATTTCAAAAGGGACACATTTAGAAAATAAGGACATGGCTGTCATTTGTACAGTGAAGCTTTTAGGTATCTTGTCTTCTTACTTGAGTGAGAACTTCTTTAAGTCCTAGCTGGCATGTGTGTAAAGCTCTCAGAGTGCCCCCATAGTGTGTGCTGGCGCCACTTGCCCTTGATGCAAGCAGCATTCTGCAACATGGATGGGTGCAGTTCAACTGCATGTGATGTGTGGGTGCCAGGCACTCCAGCTACCCAGCATGGAGTCTCTCGGTCTCCTTCTGTATTGCAAATGAGTAAGAAAATTAATATGGTGCCATAATAATGTTGTACCTGCTATGTTTCCTTACAAATGTTCCAGCTGCCTTGGCTTAATACTGCTGCACCATGGTGTGTGCTGTACACACCATGTTGGTCCCAGAGAGGAAGGGTAAAGATAAACTGGGAAGCAGTGAGTTTAGCAGTGCATCAGCCAGGTTATCTCAACTTCCTGCATGGTGCCAAAGCTTCTCTGAGTTGGCTCTTTGATGCTTGGCCTCTCTGTCTTTAACCCTAGCAATTCCAGAGCAGTGATTTTCTCCCTTCCACGCGCTGTGACCTGCAGTGTCTTGAACAACAGTGCCCAATGGGCAAGAGTGCAAGGAGTGAGGGTGGGTAGCTAGCAGCCAGGGGGCTGGGAACTAGGCTGCTCTTGGGCCCTGAGCACTGGGGTGGCCGCAGGGCACTGCAGGGACACTGGGACCACGGGGAGCTGACCGAAGGAGGCCAAATGGAAGGGAGTACTGGGTGAAGAAGATTCACAACTGTATCAGAGCAGGGGAGCAGAATGCTAATATTCTGGTGGCATGATCAGGTATCTGGCAGGGTTGGTTTGCAGCGAGGCCAAGCTGAATATTCTGCTGCAGAAATGATTCCTTGCTTTGCAGGGGAATTTCTGCCAAGTCCCTTCCTATTCTGGCTCCCGGGTCTGGGTGTCTTGCTCAAGTCATGGGGTTTCCAACCAGTTTCCTGGCCACTGCAGACTAAGGTGGTGCCAGCACTTCTAAAAACAGCCTCTGCTCTCTCCCCCTCCTCCTCCTCTTCGCTTTGGTGAATTCCTGCCTCCTTCCTTTCAAGCAATGCTTATTCAGCTTTCCTTGCTAGATTCTTACTCTGCTCCAGAGCATACTGAGCCCTGACCTGCAGAGTGGAGTAGGTAATGCAGGAGGGGCAATTTTAGGAAATATTCAGCCTTCCCTGCTATTATGAGACAGGTCTGACTGCTTTGAGCTGTTCTCTATGTTCAACACTGGCTTGTTCATCCCAGCAATGCTTAAATGTACTCTTTGAAAGTTTGAATTTTCTTTTTTGTCTGAAGGGAAACGTGCATTGTTGAGCATCTGCCCCAGTTCCTGCTTAAACCAACTCAACATTAAACTGCAGCACACAGGGCTGCGGACGGGCACACGCTGACCTGAGCGAGTGAGGGCCGGGGGGCAGCAATGGTGCCATGGGGACGGCGTGAGCAGCTCCAGCACCCCGGGGGCCTGGGGGAAGCCTGTGGGTGAGGAGAGGCGGGGGTGCCTACGGCGGGTGGCCGTCCGCCTTGTCTTGTCTGTCAGACCTGATTAGATTTGGCTGGCGCTCGGCGAAGGCCTCCACGCTGCGAGGGGTGGGGTCTGGCTGGAGGGGCAGAGCCGGGCCCTCCTTCTTTTATGTGCTGCTGAAAAGTAGCCTTTGTTGCGAGGTTTGCAGGCTTTGTCCCCTCCTGGAAGCTGTGCCCCTTTCTCCGGGCTTCAGCCCCTGAATGAGGTGAGGAGCCCTGTCTTTTTGTGTCAGATCTGAGCTCTGCCTTGCGTCAGTGCTTGGGTCTCTCCCTGACCCCCCAGGGGTTGAGAAGAAGCATTTTTCCTGCTAGTTTGGAGTTCTTAATGTGAAACCATGTTTGGCGAGCATCCAGCAAGGTGTTAAGCTACTTTCAGCCCGGAGTTCCCCCCAGGTCCCTCCCCTGCTTCGTCAAGCCTTTCTGAAAGGGTTAGAAGAACGTCTGGAGATAGAAACTCAAATAAAACACACTGTTCCGGGGCTTTCTGCAAACACGTTCCTCTCAGCCCAAGTGATCTGCTGTTGTTCCCATCATAAGTAAGCAGCCCTTAGTGGGCTTCATGGACACCGAGCTCAGGGTTGGATCACTGTCCAGCCCCTACAAACTGCATCCCAAAATCTCCCTGTAAAAGCCCCGAGATGTATATGTCCCACCAACAGCTCGCTGGGTGGGAAGGCAAAAGGTGGGTGTTCCAGGGAGTGACTCGCAGCTCCAGGATGACTTGGACCCTGTGGTCTTGCCTTGACCATGGGATGGAGCTCGACTGGACATGCAGCTGTGCCCAGGGATGGTCCAGTGGCACTGCTGCACTGCTCCCAGTGCTGAGGGCTTGGGTTGCCCACCACTGCCCCTATCACCCCTTGGTGTAAGTCATCAGCTACATGTGAAGTGCCTTTGGGGTACATGCAGCTCAAAAGTGCCATGGTTTATCTACTTATGCTCCAGTGTACGTGTTGCTGTGTGCAGTAGGTGGCTTATTGTCAAAGCTGTGTCTGCACACAGCCTGCATGGAGCATGACCAAGCGCTGGGTCTTGAAGCCATTCCTCAGCTCTGTGCCAGACACCCACTCTGTGTCACCAGGACAGCACCAGAAGTGCTGCTGCAGCCCCTGGAGAGGGGGCAGGCTTCTGCCTCTTGCTCTCAGAACATGTTGGTCCCTGTGCTGAGCTCTTCAGGCATCATTTTAACTTGTCCCAGGGCAGGCAGCACAAGGGCAGGCCAATGAAACCACACTGAAATGGCAATTGGCTTTACAATACTTACTATGTGTTTTCATTGCTTAGGTTAGAATAATTTTCAGAGCACAGGAACTGGAGCTCTGGCTGGCTGTCTTTAGGCAACAGTTCTTCACCAGCACCCGACCCTCCTGCAGTGCCTTTGGGAACAATGACTGACCCAGAGATTTCTTCTCTGCAGCCTCAAGCTCTCGTTGTCGTGGGCATGCACAAAGCTTTAGCACTGCAGGGGTTAAATAGCTTGCACAGGGTGGAGGATTCTTCAGCCAAACCCAAACTGATTGCACCTGGTTTGCTCAACCTGTGTGTAAATGACACCATGGTCTTCCCACCCCCACCCCAGCACATGCCACAGGGGCTGCCAAGGTCTACGTGCAGGCAGGGCTGTGCGAGCAGGTGTGGGGCCTGCAGCGGTAGGAGGCTCCGGGCCGGGAGCAGCCGTGCCAGTCACACACATGCAGCCGCCTCGTGGGCTGCAATCGCCAGGAGCCACCAAGTTGTCAGTGGGCCCCACTGTTAACTGCGCAGCCTCCTGTTAGACGTAGTCATCAGCTACTGACAGGGCGCGGTAGGGTCTGTTCCTCCTGGGGAGGAAAGCTGCAGATGTTGGTAAGCGCGGGTCAGGCAGTGTGCTCAGGTCGCTTGTCTGCGTCACCACTGCTTTGCCATCTCGGAGAGGCGATGAAGGATTTGGGGCTATAGAGTCAGGACTCAGAATTTAGAGTTCCTGATTTAGAGGCTTTGGGAATTTAGAGGAATTCCCAAAGGATGCGCTGAAGTCCTTGTAGGAAACTAGGCTGGAAGCATGCTGTGTGAAACCATGCTTCTCTTCATGTGGGTGCCTCATGCAGCTCTGAAAATGATCACTATCGTGCATTAGAAAGAGGATGAAATTATTCCCATTTATTCTCTCTTCCCACACCCTGACTCCAGGCAGAGCCAGTCCTTCCTTTTCCGGTCCACACGCAAAGACAATGAGTGTCACCAGGTGATCCTGCTCTGGAGCAGCCCGTGCTTTTTCACGTCAGTGGATGTGCTGCTCATGTTTTGTGTTCACCATTGAGACCTACCCTAAATCTGTGGGTGTAAACGATGCCATTTTGCTGATTTCAGTAAAGCTTTACCAGCTACAGTGCAAAGACACCAGCCCAGAGCTCCCAAGAGCTGACCTCCATTTGGGTTTTCTTTGGCTTTGTATTAAGGCTGTGAGGTGAGTGGTAAGGGCTGGGGAGATTCCATGTTGTGGCCCAGCTGGCGTGTGCAGCCACAAATAATAATTAATTGGCTCTTTAAGAAGTCTCACAAACTTTTTTTTTTGTCTGTCTGTCTTAAGCTCCTTTTAATTAACTTCAGTCATGTCCCAACACATCATCTTGGCTGAATCACCGGCCTCACTGTGCCAGTTTTTCGCATTCCTGAAATACACAGGCCGCCAGTGTTGCGAATGCAGCTTGGAGGCAGCGGCTCAGAGGAAGTCAGGCAGCTCTCCTGGAACTCAGAAATTTTCAGGAACTGTTGTGAAATCAAGAGGCTACGCAGACCAGCCCCACTTCCAGCTCCCTTACTGCCCAGCTCCCCGCAGTGTTGCTGCCTTGTGCTCTGCCCACTGACTCAAGGAGCAGCAGTTGTAGCAGGCACCTGTGTACAAGCATCTTTGTTCCTTTAGAAAGCACCTTTATTCGGGTTACAGTGCTTGGGGCACGCGGCCTTTTTTTTTTGTTCAAGAGCTTGTTTCTTTGTCATACTTCTTATTGCAAAGGGTCAGCTTTCAAGATTGTAGGGCATGTTAACAAGATACTCAGGCACACTTAGTCACCAAACAAAGTCCGTGTGGCAACAGGACAAAGTTTTGTGCTTCTTTACTAGAAAGCTTCAAGTCTGGTCTAAGGATCATTTCCTTCTTTACAGGAATTTGGGGCTCAGGAGTGTCTCTTCCTTGCTTTATGACCTGGCTGCTCTCTCACCAGTGCTGGTGGAAGTAATCCCTGTGATTCTATTGGCTCAGAGTTGTATCAATGCTCATTGTCCCTTGGTCGGTGTGTTTTGAGCCAGAGACTTCTGCATTTGGTAAGCCAGAATCAGTATTAGCATCCATTAGCAATATGTTTAATTTATTGAAAAGAAGGCAGATCTTACTGTAATCTTTTGACACTTAATTAGAGAGCACAACTAGGACAAAACAGATGTCTTATATTCAGTGGCTTAAAGCTGTAGCTCAGTGAACTTAGGTGAGAAAGAAGGTGCAGCATTACAGTGATGAGGATCTTCATCCTTTTGAACAACTTACCACTGAATTCTTCATTCCTAACCATTTTTAAAATCCCACTTGGAAGCATAGTCCAGAAGGAATGAACATAAGGAAACAGTTGTGTCAGGGTACATGTGTTCTCCATGCTGAAGACTAGAGGACTGCAATCTACCTTTTGTCTTTAAGGAGCAGGAAGAGTAGGAAGCAGGGCAGGGTGGCAGCAGGTTCAGGTGGTGTGCCCCCAGGCTGCAGGTGAGGAGCCAGGAGTTGCCCAGAGAGCTCTTTCAGTAGCACCTGTGTTTCCATAGCAGCTTGGAGGTTGTCGCTGTGCCCCAGACAGCGGTGGCATGTTGGATTGTTATGGTGGTGAGTTCTGAATAAGTGGGAGGAAGACAAATATTATAGCTAATAAAAAGCAGAGAAAAAAAAAGTGCCTCAGCCTGCTGGGAAAAGGATAGGAAAAACAGGAAAGGTGATTAGAAGCAAGCACCAGGTGTGAGCATGGCAGCCATGCCGGGGTTGCTGGGGGGTGTACAAAAGTTTTAAAGACACAGATCCATTGTGAAAGGAGAAGAACCAGGAGCAGCATTCAAAGATGATCTCTGTGTGAACGATGTGGCATCTTCATCAGTGTTTTCATTTTACTCTCTTGCTCAAGCTAATTCCTGCTGCATCTGGCATATCACACTTTGCTAGGTGTACGGACTCTGACCTAGCTGCGTCAGCCACTGGTATGATGGAGAAGTTGTTTATGTTGGGGAGAAAACTTGTTGGAAGTCAACAGCAAAATATACTGACAGTGAAAAAGAGAGAGAGAGAGCTTCATGAGCTGTTAGGGGACACACTCAGCTCTGTTGCCTGTTCAGGATTTAGGTGTCTGCTGAGACGCAAAGGATTTGGGTCATCCCAGTTCCAGCCAAAAGGAAAGACCAGATATGCTACAGTGGGTAAGTTAAGGAATATGTTTCCTCTGACATACTTCAGTTCTAACTACGTGGCTTTAAGAAGCATGTTAATAGCAATTTCCCAGTGTGATTGTCCTGGGAAGAACACTGCACGGAGTTGGGCAGCACCGGACCCAACAGAGCACACTCCAGAGAACTGCAGCCCAGGGGTGGGTCGGACTCCAAAAGAGGTGCATGTAAAACGCTGGCATGCCAAACGTGGAGGGCTGTCATAATAGTGATAAAAAAACTTCATGGATGTTATGGTATTTTTCCAGAAATTCTTCCGCTCGGGAATAGTAAACGCTGGTTTCTAAAGCACTTAGTGGGCACCTGTCCTGGAAGAAGTGCTGCAGCAGCAAAACTGAAGCGTGTTGTCAGAGAGGGCCAGACTTGGCCGGGAGCCACTGACAGCCTGCTCAACTCACTGAGTGAGGTGCAGGAGGAGAAAAGGAAAACTGAGTCACTGGTTGTTAGAAACGATGAAAGCAGCTATCAGGACATACTCGATAGATCCACTGGTAGGTAGCATGCTTTTTCTGTGAGTAGGGCAAGGCTTCAGGAAATCGCCGAGGAGTACACTTAAACAAGTTGTGGGGGTGATGATGTATTATTTTCAGCTATGGATTTCTTTCAACAGCTCACCTTTGCCTAGGCAAACCATGATTCTTCAAGTGTTGATAGGCTGTTTGTCCTGAGTATCCGGTGTCAGGATTTGTATGTATGTTCAGGAGTGGAAATACATGCAGTTTTGTAGCAGTTTTTATACTGCCCATCGCTGCTTCTTCAAAGTCACTGTTTGGTTGATATAGCTCTCTTTCACACCACGTGAAGATGTGATCCCATGCCTCATGCTGATGCAGAAAAAGATGCTTTGAAAAGAAAAACTTTGGGACTACGTGCTGCAAACAGCCAACAGCAGTGAGGAAAAAAAAAAGAAAATGGGTCATATAGCAGTAGTCAAAACTGTGGCCTGCTGACTAGCCACTAGCTGCCTTCAGAGCACTGGTAGGGCAGCTACAGGCCTGCTGACCTCTTCCAGCTACTCAAGCAAATATATAAAATATTTATTAGCTTTGCCTCCCTGTATTCCCAATGGCTCTCGCTCCCATTGGGATTTTTCAGCACTGTGTGCAGATGTGGCAGTACAGAAAAGGCTGCGGAGCTCTGCTTTCCAGCGTTGCTCTGTGTGCTTCCATCTCAGAAGGGTTGTTCTCAGATGTTCTGCATGGACGTGTACCAGGCATTTTCAGCCTACGTTTCCAGTTCCAATAGACTTCAAAAGAGGAAGATACTCCCATTAATGTTTTGCATGATAACAAGTTAGGCAAGCATCATTTTTGGATCCACTTGATGGAAGACTGGTTACTGCCAGTGCCAAGTGGGCGTCGTTGTTGAGACTATCAAATAATGTCTGCTGTATTAAATGCTTTGTTGGATTTCCTGCTTGGAAAGTGGTGCATGTGCCAGACAAGCACTGTTTGCTATTTTGGCATTAAAGCAGTCTTGGCACCCAGTGGAAGCTGTTTACTTTAAAAGCTTTATTTTAAATTTAGCTGTGGAACACTCTTAGAAATGTCTGCAGATCAACAGCAGTGGAGCGGACAGCAGAGCATCCTTACTTCTACTCCTTTGTCCTTTAGAAATACCTGAAGCTGCTTTCCTTTATGGGAGCTGCTTCTGATTTGGGTGTAATTCATTCGTGCATTGTGTCTTGCTGGGTTAGACAGGCAGCAGAAAACATGTAGCTGAAATACAGTTAAAACTGAGAGCACAGGAGAACATAATGGACAGCAACATTTAAAGTTCTTTTAGTATTGCTTCACTCTTTCTTGTGATGTACCACTGATGGAAGGAGAGCATGCTCCATTTTGCTGAGCAGTCAACAGCAGTAGCCTGTGCTGGGATGTGGCAGGGCACTCTGCTGCTGCAAGGCCACTGGGCATGCTGACATGCAGTGCCATTAATTTCCACCTAGCAGAAAGGCTCTGCAGAGTGCCAAGCGTGACGCCAGAATACAAAACACTTCATTCATCAAAGCCATAAGTAAGAAACGCTGTGTTTTTGGTTTTAGAAGTAACTTTTGTACATTTATGACTTTTTCCACATTAAACATCATTTATGGTTTGGAAATTGTTCAGGCAAGAGGCATGTGGTTTCTGCTCCCGAATATCAGCAGCAGTTTTGCTAGGTTGAGTCTCTATTTTATGTTGACATTTTTTTGGCTTTTTGTTTATCTTTTGGGTGGACCTCTATGGAGCAAGCTGCCTCAAGGAGAACCCACAGCCTTCTTTCTAGAAAGAAAACTTAAGTGCTCTGCTTAAGGTGAAGAAGATGGTATTGTACAGGGAATTTGAGTTTGGAAGCCAGACTTGTGTGAAGTGCCTAGTGAAGAAGTACGTTTTCTGGGATGTTCCCTCGTCAGAGCAATTGCTGGAACAATCTGAGAAGTAGGAATTTCACACCTGGATTTTGAGACATGAGTTGATAGGTTTTTCCATACGCAATGTGAGAAGTTATGGACTAGCTGTTGAATTTTCAGCTAATTCTATTTCTGCGAATAAATGGCAAAGGGCTGATGCAAGATCTTCGTTTATGGTCTAGGAACTTCATTTTACAAATTCTACTGAGGACCTCATTCTGCAGGCCCTTCCGTGCATCAGTGCAATGTTTGAAGTGGATGGAATTATACGTGTATTGTCTGTGAGTATCGAAGCAGAAGAAACTGTATGGGTTGGGTATGCTTTTGTCCCCTTAGCATTTTAGATTCTAGCATTAATTCATTCTTTAGGTGGACAGGCAGGACAGGATTTAGAAATGAATGCCAACATTTTTGCCTTTCTGTATTCAGTGTTCCATCCTGGAAGAGCAATGCTTCCTTCCCATCTAAACACTCTGCAGGGGCCCAGTTCTGCTCCATGCTGCGTCCCATTACTCCACTGAGTTACTCGTGACAAACAAATGCTGTTTTTTTGGGGTAGTGATGGTGCAGCTGTATTTTTACTTTTGTTTCCTTTTTTATCTTTGATTTGATTCTTCTATTACCTGCTATGTTTAACCATCTGTCTGTGCTGCACGAACAGCAGCACAAAATTTCAAGGAGAGAAAAACAATTTTTGTTTTGTTCCCTCACTTGGCTAGATTCCTACGTGTGCCTACTGTGTATCTCAGCTGCTTCTGCAAGTCTAATGTGCCTCTGTTTCTACACCCAGGTTCCCTTTCCTGGAGCCCTGGCCCCAGGGCTCCGAGCACTTATCTCTGGCCTCCCGTAGCAGAGCAGCTGTAGGAGCTGGGTGTCACTCCCTCCATCCCCAGGTCAGGACCGTGAGCCTACACGTGGTGGTGCAAGCTCTCCTAGCTGAGCGTGCAGCGTGATTTGTGACAGTTTCCCAATAATGGGAAGAGATGATGAAAGCCAAGAAAGACACACAGATGGGGAGAGAGATCTGAGGGCTGCCAGGGCAGCTGTTTGAGATCTCTGAATCAGAGACGGAACTCCACCACCCTCAGCTTCCCCACCCTCAAATGAGCCCTCTCCCATGTGCAAAGCAAAACGAGCCCCACCCCAGCCCTGCCATGCTAGCTGAGGCCTGGTTAATAAATTGCAAATTCCAAGGGTAATCCTGTCAAAGTCTTCCTGACGTCCCCATTGATAATATGAACCACAAAAGTGCTTCCCTGCTCTTCTGATTAATACCAAAAGAATTCTGCTTGATTAGATTGTTACTGAGTGGAAATGTAGGAAAGACGTAAATATTCCAGGAAAAAAACAGGCTTTAGACAAGGGAGAAGGTTGCAAGTTTCCATGGTTTGTAAAATTTTTCACCTGGTAGAAGAAAAAAGATCTGTGATTGTCTTCTCTCCCGAGAACATGCGTGTCCCAGCTTTACTTCTTTGCTTGTAGCTCGCCCCTATCATGTTGGAATGAGCAGCTCTAAGCCAGCAAGTGCGTGCATCTTTGAAGGGCTGGAGACTTTGAATGCAAAGTCCCAAGGGCAGAGACCTGTGTAATTGTTTCCTTGACAAGTCTGGCAAGGTAAAATTACAGCAATTTGGGATCTTGGCACATCACTGAGGCATTGAGAGTAGAGGGAGGAGCAGTTTCTTTATCTCTATCTCCACCCTACCACGTACTCCTTCCCTGGAAAAGCTGGGATACTAGTGTGGATAGCAGTGTGGAGGCTGGGTAAGCAACCCTGTATTTCAGGAAAGATAGCAGGCTGCTTCTGCCTTATCATTCCCTGCCCCTTCCAGAACTGTGGTTCGTAGTTATTGTATGTTGAGATAAGTGGAGGCTGTTCATGCTACTGAGGCTGTCCGCAGATTCAGGCAGACATCATGAGATTCCGGACACATGGGCTTTTACTTATTTATCCCCCTGCAGGCCTATAGACATGATGGTGGCTTTTTTTTTTTTTTTTTTTTTTTTTTTTTTTAAATTGGCCTTTTTTAATGAATGTCAGGATTGTGTTACAGAAAATGAGTAGTGGATTTCTTCATCCTTGTCTTCTGCTGCTGGTTTTGACATCTACGGTGCCTGCATCCCCGCTTCTTTATCACTGTGAGGTACAGCAAGCACTGGCAATGCAGGCTGGGCAACGTAGCTATGATCAGAACAGGAGCAAATGCTTGGGCTCACCTTGGCAGTTAGCAACGTGTCACCTCGGCAGCTCCATAAAACTGGAATCTGCTTCACCGACTGAAGCAAGTATTAATGAGAAAAGGAATTGTGGAGATGAGAAAAGAGAATGCAGCCAGAGTCTTCTCAGTGATTTCTACTGTAGGGGTGATTGAACACAGGAATGAGTCGCCCAAAGAGCTTGTGCAATCTCCATCCTAGGAGAACTTTGATACCCAACCGCAGAGGTAGGGCAGCCTGCTGTAGCTGACCCTGCTCGGGGAACTCAGCAATCTCCAGAGCTGCCTCCAGACTCAGTGATTCTGTAGCTACACTTGCAAAATACTTGTTAGAGAGTAGTTGTGCTGGCTTGGAAGGTGAAACTACCTTCAGAAATACTTGGTAGATCCCTGAAAATATCCCAAAACAAATCTCCACTTTTTTTTTTTTAAGTTGTATTTTTCCAGGCTCTGCTGGGACACAGCCTGCAACTAACTGATAATCACAAGTGAGGAAGGGGATGAGCTGTAGCACAGCAAAGACAATGGAAAGAGGAAATTTTAAGTTGGCTCTATTAAGACAATCTGTCATGTAACTGCACTTCAGTCCCTGCCCCAAAGTGTGGGCCTGTTCCATTCTCTGCTGAGGCAGCAAGCCTGGTGTTTGCCTTAAGGTATGAGAAGAGGATCTAGGTCTAGATGAGGGGAGCAGAGAGAGCCTGAGGCTCTTAAACAAAAAAAATGAGGGAGAAATGTGATAGCATCATGAAGTAGTAAAGGGCTGGAGGGGCAATACAGGTAATACAAGGATGATGGATATAATTTGTTCTCCATATCCAGGGCACATAGGACAGAGTGTCAAGATTTTTAACTACCGCAGGATGTTAGGAAAAATCTTTCTAGCACTAAAGCTAATGAAGCCCTGGAACAAAAGGCAACAGTGCCTGTGGGGTGTATGAAGGTGATCTTTAAAACAGGGTATAAAAATTTCTTTCCAGGATTGCAGACTGAGCTGACCTGCCTTGGAGCATGCAGATGGACAGAGGAGGTCCCTTTCTGCCCTCAGTTTCTGTGACTTCCTTGACCTGTGGGAATTAATATGTCAATGAGAGCTTGCCTGTAGGAAGAAGTTCCTCTTACTGTTGCCCACTTGGATTCTAACTCACAGGGGAAAACAACAGATGCATTTTATCCTGTGATTTTATTGTCTCTGAACCTTCTCAGATCATGAGATGCTGCATCTTCTGCATGGCTATTCACACCCGGAGGTGTTACCAACTTCCAAGTTAGTCCTGGGTCCAGCTCCCCTCTTTGCAGGGATGCTCAGTGGCAGGACTGGCCTTTTTATGGTGGTGAATGCTAGTTGTTCCCCTCCCCAGTCAGTAGCCTTTCTAGAAGACCTGTGCACAGAGTAGTCTGAAGCCTAGTGTATTGCTTGTTACCAGTATCAGTGTGTATGAAAATGTCAAGTTGCACACTGTGGTGGCTCCTCAACATGGAACAATTCTTGAGGAGAGTGAGTGATACTGATCTTGTGGGAGCAGGGTAAGAGAGGTTTTAGAAATAAGGAAATATCTTAACCTAGAGAACTTTGGGCACCAGTTCCTACACAAGAAACATCTCTCATCCAGTGAAGGACTTTCAGTCCTAGTCTGACACATCCACTGGGAATTCCCTACCAAATACGCCTTATTCTTGTCCTAGTTGTGCCCCACACCCCATCCTAGACCACAGCTAACACCTTTAGGCACGCTCTGAGTAAGAATGAGGGACTGGATCCTGCTGGCTAAGCAGGCAGTTGGGGAGACTGAGCTGCTTGCTTTGAAATGTCTTCTCCAGAGCCTCCCTGGATTCAAATCAGTGTTGGAAATTCACTGGCAGCTGAGCAAGGATTTTCAGGCTTTTATTGGGGTCTAAATGGGGAAACTGAAATCCCTGAGTAGTGTCCAAATCCCTCTGAGGCTCCAGGTTTTACAGTACCTTTTCAGACCATCTCCAATCTGTCCCTTCAGTGGAAGACACTGGCCTCAGCAGTCCTCTGCTTTTTGCAGCCTGCCCTTTAGGAGAGGACTTCTCAAGTGTGGGTTAGCATCATGCTGCCCTGAAGAGTGAAACCCCTGTAACGTGCTGAGAGAGCAGACTCTCCAGTCCTGGCATTTTGCTGTATTCCAGCCCACAGCCATTCCCTTTCTGAGAAATCTGACCACTTTGTCTCCTTTATTCCCTCCCTCTCAGCTCTCTGGACACGTCTACTGCCATGAGATGCCTCAGCCAAAGATTTTGAGCCAAGATATGAGGGAAATGGTTTAACCAGATGTGTGTCCATGCCTGTGATGCTGAACTTTGAGATGCTGAAATTTAAAAAGCTTGCCATCTGTCCTGCCTCCCAGCAGCAAGGTAAGTAATGGGTGGGACAGCAGCATATCCAGAAAAACACCTCTTTTCAAGGGGAAGGAGAGGAGGTTATAATTCGACTGTAAAAATTTGCTCCGGGCTGAAAACTTGGCAAACAAAAGCTTAGCTTAGAAATGATTTAAAAGGAAACAACAAAAAAAGCATAAAATAAATCAGGGCAGTCATTTTGGGTGGAGATGAGGGTCTAGAGCTTAAAGATCATTCTTTAGTGGGGGAGGAGAAGGAACGACTCAAGACAGAGTTGTATTTGGCTCTCAGCCCTACTATAACTAAGTCTTTCAGAGCCAGGAGAATAAACTGCAGCATCTGAATACATGTCCAATCCCTGGCCTCTCCCTTCGCCCATTTATCAGAGGAAAGTAAGGCCCTCCATATTATTAAAAGCACTGCTGATACAGATATGGCAGCACTAGCTGAATTCTCCCTACTGCTACTTTCTGAGCATGTATTTCCCTGTAAATTAAATTGTAAAAGCAAATAAAGCCACTGAGGTTCACCTTGCCTAGGGAAGAAGTGAATAAGTTGCTTTCAGCATTATGGAGCTTCTCAGGCCTCTCTCGCTATACTCTGTCTCACCTGCTGCTCAGGATCCAAGCCCTGCTTCTGTTTTCAGCACTGCACAGTGCAGCTCCTGGACATGAGGATGACCCTTTGAAGCTCTTACGTGGGCTGACTTCTCCACAGTTGCAGGCTCGTAAGGCTAAGGAAGAGGAAGGAGAGCTGGCTGGCTGCATAGCAGCAAAGACCATGAGCACTGAATGAGCCTCTAGAGGGAAAACTTTTCCAAACAATTATCTAATGTGCACACCACATATGTTTGGCAGCATGGTTTGCACAGGCCTTGGGAAACAAACATAAGGCCCAGCCAGTTACCAGTTTTTTTGTCTGTCTTCATCTCAAGACCCCTGGGCCCCTCCAGCCCATGCACCCATACATAATTACATTGCTGGCTCACTTTGTAGTGGTGTCACTGTGTAACTTTCCCCATGGTCTGCAGCCCCCACATGTCAAGTTAGGGAGGAAAGCATAAGGCTGGTATTTTAGACAAACCCCTCAGCCTACTGAATTACTTATCCAATATTTTGTATTAAGAGTGGATTAAGCACTAAAACAGATGTAAAAGACCCTTTCTGAAACTTTCTCTACCACTCCATGGTTCATTTGTGTTCAGTTCCATCAGCATAAGTGACGTGGGCAGTCCTGGTTCAGATGAAATGCTATCTAGTTCTGCTCCAAACAGGCCTCCTTTGTAGGGCAACACAGCTTAAACTTTTCTGGGTTTTGTAACAGGCTTCATTATTTACTTGCACATACTTTTATATATCCTTCTTTTAAGCACTCCAGTGCTGTCTGAGAAACTTAGTGCTCTCCAGCAGCAGATAGTGCCAGGCTTTGCTTCGTATAAAACAAATGCACTTTAATTCTGTCCTTTCTCCAGGCTTAAATGAGGCAGATGGAAAAAGCCCATACAGGAACTTTGAGGACTATTCTATTAATTAAGAAGGCTTTGCCTTGTACTGCTAGCCAGGTAACATCATGGTAATATTAAGAGATCTCTTACCTACACTGATATACTGCATAATTTGAGATCAAGCTGTCAAAGCACTGCCTTTCTGAATGTCTCAGTAGGGGCAACTCTACTGAGAGGTAGAGGAAGGCGTTTTGAGAGATCTTGCTAAGGAGCAAGAAGCCTGGCCTTTTAGTCTGCTCTTGTATTTCAGTGCTGACACTGTCTACATTGTCCTTTCTAGGGAAGACTGAAATCACTGAGCATGGAATCTAGTTCATCTTCAACTCCCTAAGTGCAGCAAGAACATTTATGGACTGATCTTCTACAGCTTCTCTCAAGCATTGGAATTTCCAGGTGCATGTGTTTTCAGAGCACACACAACCCCAGGAAAGCTGCTCTTCAAAAGGTATGTCATCTCTTGTTTGAATCAAAAAAAACTGAAAAGGGAAGGATGAAAAAAAAAAAGACCTTTGGCATCAAAACAAAGTAGATCTTTCTTTAAACTTCTTTGAAATGTGCCTCGTGGAAAAGAAAGTGGAAGTTTAACAATGAATTGAGGAGACGTGGATGGTAAAAGCAAGGTGCTTGCATTGGAGGTAAAGTTAAATCAGAGACCAACAGAAAAAAGATGGCAGGGGAAGAAGTTTAACAAGTTCATTTTATGTACCACTGTGTCATGCTTCCTTTTGTTCCTCAAGAATGTCGCCCCACTGGTTCCTAGGGTGTGAAAGGGCCATGGTGCTGGGAGGATGTGCCCCACAGACAGTGCATGAGCCACTCGTGGGCTGATGCTGACAGAAAGGGTGATCCTTCTGAAATGAAAATTGTTATTTTGCTTTTCTTGCCGTTGTGCTATGGATCAGGAACTGATCTGGGCTTCGTGGTGAGAGGTCTTCTGTAGTGTTGTAGTTTGCAGAACAGTACTGCACAGGGCAAAAGTGTAATGAGAGTAGTTAGGCACTTGAACTCAATCAAGGGAAGTTAAAATGCCTCTCTAGAAAGTGCTCACAATGATCAGAAGGTTTGGAAGATACCGCTCTTGTAAGGAGTTTGAGATTAAGCTAAATGCTCTCTAAAATAATGGAGATCTCTCACTTTTGCTGCTTCCAAAGGAATGAAACAGGACAAGAGCACTCATAAACTGTGTTGTGTGTACACATATAAAGCAAAGCACAGGGGGAGCCTGACAGGCCTTGTCGGGAAGGAGAGAGTGCACAGAGAGCATGTGACTAGTTCCGGCACATGTACACCTCACCACTGCCATCAGTGGCTTGAAGCTAGGCTAGGTCAAAGTTTACACCACAAACTGACATCTCTCCTTCCTGCTAGTATTTGTACACATCCTAAAATGCTGTTGCACAATGTGGTGTGAGTGACATGCTCTGCTCAGAAGAGACCTGAGAGTGGAAGAGCAGGCTGCATCCGTCTATCTGTTGGGCAGGACTGCAGTGCAGTGCTAGAGGCATCTGAGCCTGCTGGCTTTCCTTCCCTTCAGTTCTCATCCACACCCCCAGCACGGAAACAAAGACTCCCACAAAAGCAACGAAGTAGCTCTAGCAGAAGATTCCCGAGTTGCTGCCCACATGTCTGCTGCTGCTGCAGGCTGTGGCTTGTGCGATGACAGCACTGATTCAATTAACTGATTTTTGAATCCTTCCTCTCATGGCAGTAAGTCCCTTGTGTGGACACTCAAACAGAGTGGCCAGGAACTGATCAAGTGTAAATTTGTTAAAGAAAAGGAGGTGGAACACTGTTTCCCTTCTCTTTTTCTGCCTGTTGCCTCAACCTAGACGCAGAGTCTGGCAGTTTGGCAGCAGTGCCCAGCAGCTTTCCCTTAGAAGTGGTTGCTCTCTCTTTCTGGGAAGAAAAAGTGATCGGCCCTCTGCACTATTTGTTCTGCCCTTGCTGACCTCAAAGCCTATTCCAGAGCAAATCTTTGTGAGCTCCAAGGCTGTTCATCATAACTGCCCCTTCAACCCACTCCAGCTTAAATACATGCGAGAACTCATACTTCACGGGCCTCTACAGTGAAGGAGCACACTTCACACGTAAAGAACTCAGAAAAGTCAAGGTATGACTTTACGGTATGACTCCCATAACAGCTATAACTCAGACCTTTTTGCACACACATTATTTTTAGTTAATACATAGGTGGTGTTAACATTAATGCCTTAACCCTTAAGGAAGCTAGCTCATTTCCAGATTGATATGACCAGGGATCTGAGTAATTTCCAGTATTTTGGGGAGAGAGCCAAGATGAGCAATGACAGGGTGTTTCTAGCTGCTGGTGTTCCTGTGTGGAGTACATCCAGGTCTGTGCTTCATGCCAGGCCTCCTCCCACTGTCTGTCACCCCACCATCCTCTGCTTGCACCATGGGCTCAGTGTCTTTGATGGCAGGCCTACAAGTTACCAAGCTGCAACTGTGTATCATGGTACCATCAACCAAGGGGCCAAACTGGCAGCTTGTTAACACAAGGCTGGTGGCATAAGAAGATACAGCCACATTGGTCTAGGAGTTTTGCTACATCTTTCTCATGCACAAAATTGACACCATCACCCATGTGCCTACCTGTTGCTACTGAAATGTGGATCTTGCAAGGAAAAGGCTGTGGCAGGCGGGCAGGAGAGGAAAAGGGAGAGGGGAGTTCAAACACCACGGCCCAGAGAAAGAAAATCCTGCGTTCATGCCTGCGTCAGTAGCCTGTCTGTGTGCTGACCCCAGGCTCACCTGAGCCTTGGCAAAGCTCCCCTTTGTTCTCTGTTGGCTTTCAGAATCCAGAGTTATCCCACAGCCACTTTGTGACCCGTTCCACCCAGACAGCCTGCCCATGATTGCTTCATAAAGCAAGACCCAGGAATCAAAAACAGGGCATGCTTCCTGAGCAGAGATGGAAAACAGCTGTGCTGGAAAAAAGGAGGGGTTTGCTGGCTGAGCAGCGGAAAATACAGATCAAGGCCTGGTTGTGCAATCTTCCCTGGCTGGTCCTTGGCTGCTATTGTGGCACAGAGACAAGCTGGAGTTGGCAGGAGGCTGGTGCCAGGCAGTGGAGTAGCAAGAGCCTCTGATGACTGGAAGGCTGGAAACCCTGAGCTTAGTTCTGCATGCTTCAGAGCTGACTGAGAGGTGACAAGTACCACCTGGTGATGCTGCCCTCTCCATTCTGCTGCAGTCAGATCTGTCCAGCCAGGCCCAGATGGCATTTGAATGGCCAGTTACAGAAGGGGACACAGATTGTAGGGCTACAGAAAGGCAACCGTGCCCAGGTGGGAGCTTGATTCCTGCCTAGTGCTCATAAAGTGCTCAGTGTGTGGTCACAGCAAGGGATGTGGTTACGTAGTCTAGCCAGGTTCCTGCATCTGAATCCTCCATACCCATACTGCAATGTGGGTGCGCACCAAGCAACAAAAGACAAGACTCACATGTGCTGTGCAGGGAGGCTGACCAAACACAGAGCTAGCAACTACTCCGCCATCACCATCCTCTGAAATCAAGGGAAGGCAATGCCATATGTTCAGTAGCCTTAACTGCAGGTTGCTTTGACTCAGCTTCTGAAAGTCTTCTTGGTTTATATTAACTTCAAAATCTCAAACCAAGAGTAAGCGAGCCGCTAGCTTTAATGTGGCAGCTGAGTTTGAAGCCAGGGAAAAGAGGTGTGGGACTCTGTTCTTTTTTTTGTTTGTTTGTTTCTTGTTTAAATCTGATTATTGTGTACAAGAAGTAGAAGATGGACAAGAACAGAGAGGGGGAGTTAGGCCCTTGCTTCTGAGCCAGATTATCGAAAATCCTACTATCTCTTGCTGAGAGAGCCCTGCAACATCTCTCTTCTCCCGGTACTCCTCTCTGCAGCTAAGGAAGAAACTAAGGGAAGGGGCAAAATGTGGAGAAGACAGAAAGCAAAGGAAGTAGGCAGAACCATAAATCACCTCCTATGTTGATACATACCAGTTACATTGGCCTCTCTTCTTAGCACCTGGAACAGGAAAAGACAGTATGATAAATGTTTTTCACTATATAGTTTTGGAGCCATGGATGCACTGTAATTGCAGGGAGATCGTGCTTTCTTAGAACTGGCTCAACCTGCCGAGCTGAAACATATGGGTTCAGACCTTCCTCTGCAGCAGTTTCCAATCGTGTTCATCAATAAGACACAGCACAGCTGCAAAGGGGAAAAAGAAACAACACACCAAAATCCCAGATCACCACTACAGAGCCTATGAAGGGAAAGAACGAAGATGTGGTGTGGTGACCTGCAGGATGGAGGAAGCTGCAGAATTGAGGCAAGAGCAGTGCCCAGAGGAGTGCTAAGGGAAGCAGTTTTGTCTCAGATAGCAAATTCTGGAGTATTTCTGGCCCTCTGTGCCAAGTTTTGGAATCCATGTACTTCAAGGTATGGAGTAGGATGGGTGATGGCTTCAGATGCTAGAAGAACACAGTCTTAAGGAAACCAACACCAGAAACAGGACAAACTGGCCGTGACCTGATGTCAACTGTCATGTGCAGAGATGGATGAAAACAGCATGTTTACAGTGTAGAGGGTAGGCTTCCAACTGGGTGCAACCATTGCATTATTTGAATTTTCAGCATTCTTCTTCCTGCCATGAAGGGTCCTGTAGCCCTGAGTGGGGAGCTGAAGACACCAGATGGAAGGAGTGAGGGACCTACCAGCTCTGCTGACAGCAGCCAGCCTCTGCAGTGGGAACCTACACTTGGATTCTCAAGGTGCAGCTTATGGGGGCTGCTGGAGGTGGCTCCCACTGGCACAAAGCTCAGCCTGTGCCTCCTACCTCAGCAGGAGAAAGCCTTTTCTTAGATCTTTTTCACATGCCCTTATATGAGAAGGGTCTGAGAATGTATCTAAGATATTTTGAGAATTCCTCTCCCAGAAGAGAAGAAAAATAGAAAAATTACATGCTTAGATTTTTGTTCATATAGTACTTTTAAAAAGGACTTTGTAGCCAAAGAACAATGCATTTTGCTAAGGTAAATGCATACTTCTAGCTATTACGGATTTAAGCCAGGTCAAACTAAACTTGGTACGCAGCAGGTTCTGCAGAAGCGCACGCAAAATCAATTTCTTTAAACCTGGGCAAATTTGTAGTACATCCAAACAAACAAAACCCAGACAGATACACAAAATTAATAATTGGTAATAGCTCCAGCATTCTTTGAGCCGTTGAAACCTTGGTGCTGCTTGCAGATAAAACCCCAGCACTTCAAAGTTTATTTTCTATACAAAAGAGGATGAAGGCATATTTTAGAAATAATTTGCAAAATGAAGTGTTAGTCTTTTGGCTTATACTGACCTGGAAATATTCTTTATTTTTAGAAATACGTCCTTCTCTTTTACCTTCTTGATATGAAATCTGTCATCACAGTTCTTATAAAACAAACATTCTGCATCTGTATCTACTCCACAGGATCAAAATTGGATTTCAGCAGTGGCTGAAACAAAATTTCATTTAACAAAAAAATTTAAGTTTTGTTCCCATAGAAGAGTTCCGATTTTGATAAAATTATGTTCCCTGCAAAAAAAGCGAAAACAAGCCTATTGTTCCAAGTTTTTGCCTGATGACTGTTTGCTCTTCAAGAAGGGAGAAAGGAAGTGCTAGTTTGGGAGAAAAGAAGTCCTACCAATAAATGGGGGCAATGAAAGCAGAGGGAAGAAAGTACAAATTCCCAAGCATTCCAGACATATCTGGTATCCTTTACATCCTGCGCTGGGCACTTCACTTGTGCATATTTCAGTGTTCCACCACAGAGGCAGCTGCATTTCAGTTGTGAGTTATTATATGATGAGGTCTGTATAGTTGTCACATGAGACAACTCATATTATGAGATGAAAAGGAGCTGACCACGGCAAAGAAAGTAAAATAGAACATGCAATCTATTAACTATGCTGGAAACCACTTATGCCACAGAGAGGGTTGCCAGGAAGCAAAAACTTCCAGAAGAAATTAGGAAGAAAAAAAAAAGAGAGAGAGAAAAAAGTCACCGGTAGCTAGGAGAAGAGTAAAGGCTGGTACCACATCTGAGCTGCTGAAAAACAGCTGCTGGTTTTCTGTAGCTCTTCATTTGTTTTTCTGTTCATTTTTGTCCTTCTCTTTAACCTTGCTGGGTAAAACGCATCTCCAAGGACAAATGAAAATGATTTTCTTACCAGCGCTGCTGACTTTGCAACCTGTCAGAAAACTGACTAAACTTGAAGCTCCTTCAGTCAGTCACTTTAAAATATAGTCAGCATCGTGGTGGTGGTGTTTTTTAAAAAAGAACAAAACAAATTCAAAACCAGGATCACTGTGCAGCATATTAGGGCATTCCAACAGACTCTGGGAGAAACAGCAAAACTGCTGTGATGAGTAGCGTGACAAAGGGAAATGTTGTTTAATGCTAGGCTTGGTTCTTGCATTATGGCGCAGATACTTAATTTGTCTTCATTAAATATATATTATACTGAAAGATGTTGTGATCCGAAAAGGTAGCCTGGGAACTGGAAAATGCTGTTAAGAGACCAGACCAAGGAAATGTTAATTAATTTTGCTAGGTTCACACTTAACCTTCCAAGGAAAAATGTCTGGTTCTTAGTATTTGAGAGGTTGAAATCTGCAGTGAGTGCTTTTGTCATTACAGTCATCTTCCCAGGAAGCATTTCCCCTTTTTAACTGTACCACACACGGATGAAGAACCACAGTTTCTCTGAGGAAACTTCTCTGCTTCAGCTGCTTCTCTGCTCCTCAAAGATGTGCCTGCAGTTAGACTTACAGCCCAAACAGACTGAGGGGATCTGTAGATCTGTGAGTGCATGTACCATGTACTGTCTCTGACAAACACTGCTTTCAAACTGTTGTTAGGACATGAGCAGAATAAAGCAGGAGAGACTGTTCAAAAACAGCCTCAACTTGCTCAGGATCTCAACAAGAAAGGAGAGTGGTGGTATCATAATTTCACCTTTGCCTGCACATGTACTGTACACCACAGCCTGGCCAGTTATTCCTCCTTGTGTTCTAGCAAGCATTGCATTTTGGCTTATGAGCAGTAGTGCCTGAAGTGAAAGTTGTATGTGGCTATTTAGGCTTTGTATGTTTGTGAGGAGGGTTCTGCTTTGAGACATAGCTTGTTCAAATCCCTGGGCAAGAATAAATGTGGGAGGAGAAAACATAGACACAGTCAGCTAGACCCAAAACCGTAATTTTTCAATCAAGCTTTTAATGAAAAGATCATAAAATAACAGTTTCTCATCACTGTACATTAAGACTGCAAATTTCTGAATGCTGAGATCATATTATAATTTTTGTATCTTTTTATATGACACTTGAGTTGAAGCCACAACTATGTGTGGCTCTGACCTGAATTCAAGCTCTTGAAGGAAATGAACAGAACATTGCAGCAGGAATGTCGGCCTTTCCCTTGCCCTCCCCTCTTCTGCTCTTCCCCAGGAAACATCCAGGGCACCTAGACTGACTGATAGTTAAGGCTTAAAATTAAAAATAAAAAATAAAAGAGAGAGAGATGGAACATCCCTTTTTTAGTTGTATTTAAAATAGAATGGGGAAAATATCCAGCCAGCCAAAACTAAGTCCTGGTCTCATTAGAGAAGCGTTCCTCAGCCAGTAAGAACTCTTGTGGAAGTTGGAGCAACAAGATGTGCTAGGTGCTTCAATTGGTGACTTGTGAAGGAGAAAGTTTAAAAAACATCCCACTCTTCAGGAAAAGCAAGCACTACAGAGTGTGTCCCCTAACTGCCAGCAAATTTTGTAGCACGAAGTATTGTTTTAAACCCTCCCTATGGCATCCCACAGTGTCTGCTGTGTTCAATAACACTGATCTGCTGATCCCTGTGTGTTCAACACTGGGCTTCAAATTGCTTAGGAAAACTGGAGAAGGAGAGAAAGAAGAGGATGGTTACAGGAGGAGAGACAGCGGTGAGGCAGAACAACTGAACAACGAATGAACTTCTATCTCTGAACTTATGTTTCAATATTTTTGAGTCATGTTAGTTAAAACAAGGAAAGCAGAATAAATGGCTGTTCTGTTGTGGCACAGAAATGAACTAGGGCTGAAATGAAGAAGCCTTCCCAAGAGGTCCAGCTGGGAGCCCTACAGCAGAGCTGGAGCTGCCTAACAAAGGATCCCAAATCTTTTGCTTTTACAAGGCAAGCAGTGAATTTAGTGAGTGTCATGGGAAATCATCAAAGGTGAAATTGCTTTCTTCCTCTGCCCTGAAAAAATGCAAACACAAGGAGTGAAAAGGGGCTGAAAATCATCTACTGCTTGCCTGCTTATCTCCCGCACTAAAATCAGGGCAATAAGGTACCATGGGACTTAAAACAGTGCAACAAACTGATTTTAGTTCATGAAAGCAACCTGCAAATTTTCTTTTTCAAGAACATGGCCAGTTCTTGGGCACAGGAGTAAGCTTATGAAAAAAAGGGTTTTATAATAAATGAAGACACTTTGTTGATACTGAGAAAATCATTAAGTTCAAACAGAAGAGAAAATGCTAAAAGTTCATTTAAATCTTCCGGGATCGCAGTTCAGAGCTCGCTTAAACTTCTGCTTCAACAAGTGTTTATTCCAACATGCCATCTCAACAATTAGCATTTCTACTGGCCAGAGTAAGCTACGTGTTCACCATCTAGATTGGCTCAAACCCGCTTAAGGTTTGAGCTCAAAGCTGTCTCTTCATTTTTGATTTACTTTTCCCTTAACTCCAGCATAGCTGATTCGAAAGGTTTCTGAATTTGGCATATATCCAGAAATCAACAAATATCCCCTTTCTTCATGCTAATTTTTAAGGCTATTGCAGGTTAATAACTGCTAACTCTACCAGTTCTGGAATGAGAGGCTTGTGAAGTACAGCTTTTCCCAGGGACTCGAGTCACCTTACACGATTGGGAATCTGATGCTTCAATATCATTTGCAAAGCCCATCATAAGATGGCACAGATGCTGTTGGGTTTGGCACGAAGCTTCCTCTAGCTATCTTAGGCATCGACTCCCCAGTTTGAGATCATTATTGCTTCTAGGGTAAACAGTAAGTGGGGGATGAGAGGGTGTTTTAAAAAGAAGGCATGTTCTGACCTTCAGGCCAGGACATGAGACTCATCTCGGTCACAAGTTGCAATCGGAAGCACACAACTGTTCCTCTGATGACTTTTACATTCTCTGAATTTTGCCAGCATTCACCTCAGAATTCACTTGGTTGCACTGAATGCGCTGGATGTTTCCATGGTCAAGACCCATATTCCTGCCTTTCAGAACTGAAGCGACACGGTAAAATACTGCTAACCCAGACTTTGAACCTGCACTGCTTGAAAACAATGCTTTCCACACACACGAGAGAGAGAAAAAAAAAAAACAACAAAAACCAAAACAGAAATCTTAAAAGAGTGACACTGTAACTGGAAACATTTAAATACAGCAAAACATAAATTCCTCTTCTATGCAAAGCTACAAAAGTCCAGTCTTTGTATTGTCTTCACAGGTTATGGTTTATGGCTATGCTGAGAGTCTCTGAGATTTTTTTTTTTTTTAATATATTTTTTTCATTTTTTTGAAATCCTGTAGAGAAGACCCTGCGGACACATCTTTGTGTTTGCAACTTTCTGAATTACATTGCAAAACTGTGCATACAGAATCTGAGAAATAAATACATTCATTACTGCACATACATATTGATACAAAAACAACACTGTCAAATAGTGTTTGCACCATCTTTGTTAGATATTAAGACCAGGCAAAATTAATATTTCATTTTCCATCAGCCCTCCCCTCAAATGTTTGAGGTGGCTTTGGTGTAGAAGGTAAAAGCTACAAAGGGTCAAGACTAATGATGGAGAGGTTTTTAAAAAAAAAATCCTTTTTTTTTTTTTGGCTTCAGCGGTATTTTAGCAAACCATCTTCATTGGTCATCTTTAGACTGTTCTAACATGCAAATCTAGCTTAGGTTTCACCTAGTAAGCCTTATGGGTTTTGGTCAGTCTCTTTGCGCATGACTGTAAGGTACGGAGTGAATCAATCTGGCTGTTTAATTAAAAGGTGGCTCAGATACTTGGAACGGCGTAGCTCAGGCCCCATCGCAGCTCTGGGCAGAAGGAGGGAGCTACGTGCCTGTGCTCTCGCCCTCACCCCAGACCATTAAAGCTACCCCGGCCACCGCCGCGTTGCGCAGGAGATGCCCAGCACCTCTGCCCAGCCCGTGCCGGCCTCAGAGTTGTGCGTACTCTTCCACGTCAGCAGCCACAGAGCCTCACAGAAGCTGCGTGTCAATAGCTCTTTGGTGTCTTCTGTGATCTCTGTGGCTCCTGCTAACTCCCCCAAATGCACAGAGCTGGACTTTCTGTTGTTTTTGCCAGGAATTTGGTTTTGGAGGTTTTGTAGTAGGAGTTGGAAAACAGCTCAGCCTAGCTTGCCCACGGCTAGCATTAGGGAGATGTGCTGGCTACAGCAGCTCCCCTATTTCTGGCAACACCCTCTCCGATCCCCAGAGCTTCTCCCATCTCTTCACCCTCTTGGGTGCCTGCTCAGACCCCTCCGAGGAAGAGGCCAGCGGGTTAAGGCCTCCCTGCTGCGCTCGCTCCCGGTGGCTGCGGGGCTGAGCGGGGCCTGCACAGCCTGAGGGCCTGGAGCGCCTGGCTGCAGTGCCTGGGCCTTGCCCAGCAGTGTCCCTCATGGGTTGATGACGAAAAGCCTAAATCTACGTGCCATGGTTCTGACCGCCCTCCCCTCCCCACCCTCCCCGAGCAGTGCTGGAATGCAGGCTGGCTCGCAGGTTTCCCCCTCCCGATTTGGGGAACGCTGCGGCAGCCTTCAGAAGACAAACCAATGGAAAAAGCAAAGATTAATTTTGACTGGCCCCTAGATCTGTTGAGGTCTGAAACTGTAAAAGTTTATGTAAACAATGAGATAAATATATTAGTACTTTTCTGAGCCAAGTGAGGTTCCATACTCATTCAAATGTGCTTTGGTTTAAAAAATAGTTTTGTGAATTTGGGTATGAGCTTCTTTATTTTTATACAACTTTCGCTATTTTATCTTTTTTTTTCCTGTTACTCCGAAAACATTCTGGAACTAAGTGACTAAAGCATATACTTAAGCTGCCAGGCCTCTTTTTTTTTTTTCTCTTTTTTTTTTTTAATTGTTTTATTCCTCTTGAGGCTCTTTGTGTATCTCAAAAAAAAAAAATTAAAATAAATTTAAAAAAAAAAATGCAACTCCCTCCCCCCCGACCCTAAAACTCTTAAAATCTTAAATATGAAACTAGTGTTTTGCTTTCTCATTAAAATACAGAAAAATGTTTGATACAATACTATGTCGTACAAATGCAGTTGAGTGTTTAGGCCCCAAGCAGGCCTTAAACAGTCCCTGAAGTTTTGAGTATTATTAGTTATTCATTATTACTGTCACAATTTGGAAAATGTTGTTTATACTCAATCTATGGAACACAACTTTACACAGCTACTTGAAAAAAGAACAAAATTTCCTTTTGTACAATACTCTTGCTGTACACAGACTTTATGTCGTATTGTTTAAGTGCTGGGGGAGGGGGATAAAGTAAAAAAGCCGCTCCGGGGGAAAAAAAAATTAAAAATAGCATTGGGTCCTGAAACTTCAAAATGATTCTCAAGGCTTAAGAAACAAATGAGGAAGGGACTTTGGAGGGAAGGAGAGGCTACATCACCCACACACATGCTTATAAATTGGAATTAAACGAGGGGGAGCAGGTTGGTTGCCCGCTTTGGATCTGGCTGTGCTTCCCTGCGCTGTGGGTGCTCTGTGCTGGCTCCGTGCAGCTGCAGCTGCCCTCCTGCTGTCCCCATCACCGCAGCAAACTGCGGGGCCACACGGGGAGGGCAAAAAGCAGTGCCCAAAAACTACAAAGCAGAGGTCATCACCAGCTGCGCATTTCTAACTAAGAAAGCTAAAAGTTGTTGTGAAAATCTGGACTTGATGGCTCCTGAGCCAGTGAGCAGCAAGGGCAGCGCTGCTGTGGCGGCAGCCAAAGCCAGCATGGGGTTCAGCTGTCGGGTTGGTGGAGGGAAGGTGAAGGCAGGGTGAAAGTGCCTAGGAACTTATCTCGCAGGGCTGTCCTGGCGCCCTGCTGAGACTTGCTCCGAGAAGAAGGCAAACGGCAAGGCCTTCCCCAAAGATGATTTTGGACATTCCTAGGGGGGTTGGCAGGGAATGAAGGGAAGCAGAATTCCATATATATTCAAAATGTGGAAGTGCTAAAGACACTAAAAACCCACCTATCCCCCCAAAAGGAAACAGCGCGCCTCAGCACAATGAGAAACAAAAAGTCCGTGCTCCCCGCATGCCCCCGGCTCGCAGCGGGGCCGGAGCAGGCAGACAATGGCACGAGCAGCAGCACAGCGGAGCGGGCAGGAGAGGGGCAGCGTGTTCCCTGTAACGTGACACCAGGCCAAGGCGCAGCTTGGTTTGTCTATTGCTTGGAGCCTGGATTCCAGTTTCCTCAGTTCATTCAATTGACCCAAAAACTTCTTTTGGACTAGCCTACCTTAACAAAAAAAAAAAAAAAAAAAAAA
>WBMW01006084.1:172177-243715 GCA_013396635.1 Penelope pileata
GAAGCTTATATTTCTTTGTTTTAGTCAAACATGCTCACTTTTTTCTTTTTTTTTCTTTTTTCTTTTTTTGGTCAAAATGTAAAAAAAAAAAAAAAAAAATCAGTTTTGTTTTTTTTAAAAAAAGACAAAATGTGAGGTTTGGTAAACCCTAGGCATAGAGACTATACTGGTTTGAGCGGAAAAAAAAAAAAAAGAAAAAATACAAGTGTAAACCTTACTCAATTCAGAAGGGATGATTCTACTGGCTGTGAATTTTTACCACCACAGTCACGGGAGGCTTGAAATAAGCCATAGCTTTCCACAAGGTCACGCCAACAAAGTCAAGGGGGCCAAGAATCGGTGGGCTAATTTCTCTGTCTTTTCTCCTAAACCAATAGCAGCTGTTGGCTGTGATGTCTTATGCAGATGTTGCGAGAACATTTTGTTTCTTTTTCTTTTCATTTTTCTTTCTTTTTGTGTGCGTGTGTTAAATTGTGTAAAAGGGAGGATATGAAACACTTTGGTTTGCTTTTTCCTCCTCTCCCCCACCTTATTGCACTCTGGATTCTAGTAAATTATAGGCTGCTATGCCCTCACCCTCTGTCCTGCCAGGTGTTTACAGACTGACCCAGATGTGCTGGGGGAGTGGAAGATGAGGGGGACATTTTCCTCTCCCCATAGTATCCAGATTCAATAAATAAAGCTGGAAAGGGCCCAGAAAGCTCAGAGAAGTTTTCTTCTTTTATCTAAAAGTGACTACAAACAGTCAAGAGACTGCGAGCGAGCCAGTCCAAGCAGCCAGCACAGCTTCTGGCTCAGCTTGTTTTTTTCTTTGTCTTTGGCTGAGCTTTGCTTTAACATTTCTCTAGCTGACTTTTGATGGAAGGACAGGGTGGTAAAAATCCCTTAACTTTAATTTAGCTTCTACTTTTATACATTTAATTACTTACAATAAGAGAAAAAAAATGCCTAATCTTTCACTAACCATCTTATTGTTCTCATGAATTCAAGAGGTAGCAAAGGTAACAAGTCTGTCCACACAGACTTGCTCTTTAGTGAGGGAGGAAAGCTAAAAACATACACACACACAAAAAATAAAATAAAAAATAATAAAAAAAGTACCTAAGGAACTTGTAGCAAGTCCAGCCTACATCAAACCCCCTCCCCACCCACCCACCCTAGAATTAACCTCAGACCTTCCAGTTCAAACATTCACATAAACGTTACAATGGTTTTTCCTTTAATAAAACAAGTACCTCTAAGCAAAGAATATTCATATGAAACTACTAGAAAAGTAAAGACGACCCCCTGCTCACTGAAAGAAATTCCCAGGGCATCCAGTCCCTGTTCAGTCATGGGTAAGGCTGAAGAGGTTTGTGTGTTTTGTGGGAAAAGGTGGCGTGTGGTTATGTGTGCCAAGGATAAAGATCAAAACCAAACGAGGGAGGGATGGCAAGGGAAGCATCACCATTTCTTTAAGCAAAGCGCTCTGGCAGTGCACGCCTAGGTAGATGGCTCTCCCCACCACGGGCAGCCCGGCAGGACAGGTGGTGGGTCCCACCACTGCTGTGGCTTTCCCACAGTATCCAAAGGGGCTGCCAACCCTGCAAGATGGTCCACAGACACAGCTTCTGCGCTCGTGAGGGCTATGCAATCTTATTTCACAGATGGACGTTATTTTCTTCTGAATGGCAAGAAATACCCTACTGAGTTTGATTTTAAGAGAGGACATGAGTAGGATCACAGCAACGCAAACAAAGAGTCAGGGAGTGGGGAGCCAGCAGAGGTCAAAAGTTCCCCATGGTCCTCCTTCCTGCTTCAGATAATCAAAATGGCCATGAAGTCAATGTGCATGAGAAGAAGTAGCATTTCTTGCCAGATCTTCAAGATTTGGAGGGAGAATTGGACTAAATGCATCAGCTTGGCTGTGGACCTTTCTTTTTTTTAAAAAAAGGAAAAAAGAACTTTTTTTTTTAAATGTTAAAGCTACATTTGTTTAGGCCTCCCATGACTGAACAGAGTATGGGCAGTTGCCCCCTTTTTTGTTTTTTTCTTTTTTCTTTTTTTTTTTTTTTAAGCAGCAAGTCTACAGAAAGGTAATCACTGCGGATGGGCTCGAAGCTCATTCTGGAGTCTTTGGCTTATGTGGGAGAGGTATGCATTCGCAGGTGGCTGATCAGATTGCGCTGCTGGGTGAATTTCCCACCACACAGTTGACATTCGTAAGGTTTTTCTCCTGAGTGGACACGCATATGCTCTGTCAGTCGGTACTGCCGGGTAAAGCGCATCCCGCATTCCTCGCAAGCAAAGGGCTTGAGCCCCAAGTGGCTGCGCATGTGCCGTGTCATGGTGCCCCGCTGCGTGAACATCTTGCCGCAGATGTTGCAAGGGAAGGGCCGTGTCAGCCAGTGAGTCTTCTCATGCTGCCGCAGCGTAGCTGGATCCTTGTAGCTCTTCTCACACACCGAGCACTTGAAGGGCCGGGACTCCGCAGCGTAGGACTGGTTGGGGTTGGACAAATCCTCGGCTTCATCCTTGCCGCCGTACGTGCCTTCCTCCTTGATGTAAAGGTCTTCCTCGGTGTGTGTCTCCACGTGGGCGTTCAGCTGCTCAGAGCTGGGGAAGCCTTTGCCGCAGGGGATACAGACGTACAGGTTGTCTCCATAGGCCACTGGCTCAAACCCCTCCTGCCGGTAGACATAGTTGGCACTGGTATGCCCACCACTCTCACTCTCACTCTGGCCACTGTCATCACTGTTCTCCTTACCATTTTCCACCTCCTCCTTACACGAGTAGGGCAGGTCTGCACCATAAGCCCCAGCCAGGCTCCGCTCCACGGACTTGGACAAGGGCCCCAGCAAGATCCCATTGGGCAGCCCTTCGCCGTCATCCCTGTCTTTGCCCCCCTCCTTTCGGTCAAAGGCGTTGTCTTTCTTGATCCACTCCTTCTTGCGGGACGAGTGCCGGAGACCCTTGCGCTGGCTGCTCTCCGTCAGTGAGTGGTGGCACTCCTCGCTCAGATCCATCTCCATGGGGTCGCTGCTGTCTGCCATGCTGTGAGGGGCTCCGACTCCAGACTCGTCGAACGATGAGGCACTGTTGGCTGCAGGGGCTGAGGCAGATTGGGGAGAGCCATGCTGGCTTTCGCTGTGCTGCGTGTCATCATGGGAGGCTGCAACGGGGAGCGACGGGCTTTTTTTGGACAAATCGAGGCCTAGCTCTTGGTCACCGGTGCTCCCATTTGCACTGCCGCCCCCACTGCCATTCTTACTGGCTCCCCTGCTTAAGGAGTGGCAGTTCTCTTGGTTGGAGCTGCTGATAAAGACCTCATCATCAGAGAGCTTTCCCTTTGACAGCTCCTTTGAGTGTGAGCCCTTCAACCCCTCATTTGACCCTGAATAGCGAGCTTGGATGACCGAAGCAGTGGAAAGTCTCTGACTCCTGGCAGATCTCCCGACACCAAGGCCGCCAGCCTTGCCAGCGAAGGACTTGCTGTTCCGCTTCAGCTTCTTTCTGCAGAGAGCTGCCAGGTCGTGCAGTTGGAGGTAGCTTGCTGCGGTGAGGAGAGCATTAAAGTTCTGTTCACCGGGCTGGTCAGTCGTTAAGAGCTTACCAGTATAAATAAAGTCCAAGATCTGCCGGAACACGGTGGGGTTCACCATGTCCGTGTCTAAGTTAATCAGGTTGTCATGCAGGACAAGGGATTTGAAATACATGCTGCTGGCTGCCAGGATGTTCTTATGGGCACGAAACAGGGCATTTTCTACCACAATGATCACATCACAGAGGAAACCTTTGGCTCGTTGCTGGTTCAGCTGCAATAGCAGTTGTTTGGCATGATTTGGCAGTTCCATCTCCACCTTCTCTTCCTTTCACCTTCACTTTACCACCTGCAAAACAGGAGGATGAGAAGTGTGAACCTGCTGTTTCCACTCAAGCAAGTCTACATTTAATAGACTGGCTTAACACTGTGCAGTCTGTGTTCAGCTTGACACTAAGGAGCTCTGGGTATCATCCAGCCTCGCAAGCTGTGATCCTGCTTGGAATACAGAGACAAGTATTTCTCATACTAAGATTTCAAGTCTTAAAAGTCAGATTTGCAAATATATTTTTACAAAAGAAATAATCTTTGACTGTAATTACTGTTCAAAAGACACTAGCAAGAGAACAATAGCTAGGTATAGGGGAAAGCTGTTTGCCTTTCCTAACGCAAAGCTGAAGGGAGAAAAAGAAGGAAAAAAAAAAAAGAAGGAAAAAGAAGCATCTATATCTCTTCCATTTGCATATCTGAGCATGTAAAATAATTAGCATAAGCTTCAGCTTCCCTGCTTTAACATGTAGTTTGTTTCTTGGCTTTTACATGTTGAAGTCTTACAACACCCAGCGGCTCTGGGGTTGAGAAAATGACATGTAGCAACTAAATCCGTTGGAGATGGAATTAATCACACTGAGGTGTCAATGGGAAATCTCCTTATGAAAGGCTGCTTTAAAAACCACCCCCCGGCAATGTCCACATCCCAATTCACTAACATTAAGGGCTAGAATCAACCCTGGACTGGCTGAAATTCAGGATGCTGAGCTAGCTAAGTGCCACCAAATGTCTTTAACAATCTGAAACTGTTTTCTTACGTTAATTGCTCTCCCTTGGATTCCAAGGAATTTTGTTTAAACTGATAGAGTCAAGTAACCTAGCACAAATCACAGTCTCTCTACCCTGAAATGCTAGGGAAGAGAGTAAGACTGTGGTTACCTCTGTGTAGTTCATGTATTTACAATATTTACAATGCAATTTATTTTAGATATTTATATGGGCTTTCCCAGTAGTATGGCCCTGATGGAACAGCTAGGTTGAGGAGAATCAGAACTGCAAGTTTGGTAGATACCACAACGTATAGAAACCAGAATTTAAAGTTGGGACTGCATTCAGAAATCCAAGATGATTTTTTTTTCTTTTGTTGTTGTTGTTGAGATTTTTATTTGAAAGTGCCAGCTATTACTTGTCATAGGCATTTATCTGTTAATTTAAAGTTCATTTAAAGTAATTTCTGAGGTTCAAACACAGGAGTTAAAAATACCGAACATAAACCAGCTACCTTTAGCTTTCCCCTTCTTCCTTCCTTTCCCAGATCATCTTATTATTGAAATAGATTTCTCCTTTACAAGGAGGAGTGGCCTTTACATCCATAGAAATGAAGAGCTTAACTTTTCTCTTAAAATCATCTTGAGTTAATGCTTTTATTGCTTTTGTGTCCCATTCCATCCCATCAGATTTCAAATGACAAAGCATTAAGTTGAATTATCTTCTCTCTCAGTCAAGTATGTGTACTTAGGAAAAATGAATACTGAGTGATACTCTCATTAGTAAAAAGGAAAAAAAAAAAAAAGCTTCCCTCAAGCTCGATTCTTACTAACTAGTGATAAATAGATTTCATTTGGCAGAAAGGTGGTAAATTTACATAATGCATTTCTGCACCACAAAAGGATTTTTCTCTATGAGAAAAGCTACCAAAAAGTAAACTAATGCAATTTTTCCTCCCAAACTGCTGACTTGCTAGTGTGGTACTTCTGCAGTTAGCAACTGATCTGCCAAGCAGGTACCTCCCTTCTTCTACAGGAGCATTTCTTCACTTGACCAGCCTGGTACTTGGTTAGGCATTGGGTAGAATTTTGTGGCCCCTGTTCAGTGCACCAGCACCTGATTCAGCATCCACACAGGTGCTTTTCTGTTCTGTTCCTACCCACCTCAGCAACGGATGGGAACCAAAGGAAATGGTGAATTCACTGTTCATTAATACTGTTCCCCAAGATGGCTGGCTTTACAAAGGGCCACAGCCAGAGAAGGAAGTACTGGCTTGCCATGGTTTTAGCCAGTTATTTCTTCTCTATCTGTAGTGTTTCTGTCATAGAAACTCATTCTGCAGCATCACAAAAACATGATAGAGACAGGGATTACCACCACTGAACAGTGTTGAGCACTTTAAAAACAAGTTTTGCTGTAGTTAGTAACATCAGAGCTACAGCATGCAGGCAATGTGTCTGGCTTTAGTGGCTTGCTTCCAGAATTGCTGATTAAAAGGAAGAAGCAACAAGAGAGGCACCAAATACCCACTTTTATCTAACTAGACCAGTAAAAGCACTTACTTCTGGGTCACCAAGATATACGGATAGGGAAGGGCAAAAACATGGCTTGAAACATAACAATAACACAGCATCTGTGTCTCTCTATGTGAATGCATCCTGCTCAAGAATAGCAAGAGGCAGCCTATTATACACTATTTTCACTGCAAATATAACGGTGCTTCTCCTTGCATATAACACACAACATCCCTCAATATAATTTTTAAGTGTTCCGTAAAGGAGGAATGCAGGAAGAGAAAGGAAAGAGCATAGCCAGTATTTTCTTCCTGAACAGACTAATAAAAAAAAGTACGTTACTGAACTAAAAGTGAGCTTATTTCCCATTTATGTGACACTTGAAGCAGAGGTCTAGAAATCTCTGTATAAGTATTTGTCTGAACCTTTGCAAAAAGTCAAGGCTTGCTACAGCTACTAATGGGAAATGGGTTTGGATTTTTACTTCTGGTTTTCCCTTCTGCCTTAAATGATCTTGAAACCAGGTAATAAGCCTGCAGGGAAAGCCCTGGAAGCAGACACAGAATTATAGTTTAACTTTTTACTGACCTTTATGAGGATGATAATGTTATTATTAAACCTCAGTATGTTCTGCAGCAGAGAAATTAGTATAGTACAAGTTGTTTAAAATTACCTCTATTTATCTCACAACAAATTTTACAAATGTATTCATGTTCAATAGGACATCAGTATGAGGTAGGTTATTACCTTTAGTAGGTTTTAAAACCAGTGGTCAGGTTTAGGCACTACAGCACTGCCTATTGAATTTGAATTTGTTAGCTGAAGTCTAACATGGATTTAGCAACTCCCACAAGATGAATGTAATAGAACAAGGCAGGAAAACCTGCAGCCAGGTTTAGAGCCCCATCTTTAAAAGTTTGCCAGGAATTGCCCACTGAGGGCTTTTACCAGGACAGCAACATGGGTCTGAGAACACACCTTTGACTGACATACCTTTGTTGCCAAAAGCTTTATAGCATCGACCTGGCTTATGTATCTTGTGCAGTCCTGGACACAAACAAATCCATTCCAGATGTCTTCCAGAGCTGACCAATTAGAAACCCTTCTTTAGCAATGATGCATTTTGTGGGTCGGGGAAGAGGGGACTGCTGGCAATCTTGTTAGCAAAAGGAGAAGCAGGCATTATTCCTTGACCTGTGGCATTCCTAAGATCTCACTTCCAGTTAAAAGTGTGGGACCAAGGATAACTACAAGGTTATGTCCTGTATAAAACAGCAGATCTTCCCAAACAAATGGCAGGTGCAGCCTTACAAAGGCCTTGCTATCCATTAGTTTGCAGGGAATGGTTCTTAACAAACCTTGAAGACGTGGATAACATCACCACCACTAATAACAACAAAAGCCTCAGAAGTCCCTGAAAAATCACAGTGGTTTATATTTCATGTATTTCAGTATAATTTTTAAGAACCCTTCCTTGTCTGGTTAAACAAAGCAGATAAACAAACTCCCCATTCAGAGGAAGTTTTCTGGTAAAACAAACAACAACAACAACAACAAAACCAAGAATATATAATTATCTCACTGAGGGTCACAGTCTTTTAGTATTGAATTTGGTGTGCAAAATTTCACTCCTTTGCATTTAAAACAGGATCACAGAAGGCTTTGGTCAAATAGCATTAGAAATGGTTTTTCAGATTTAGGTTGCTTCCTAGTCATTCAAGACACAGTTTTCAGAGCAGTGAACCTGCTTAGGTATTCTTGTGCAAGTAAGGAAGAAAGCAAGACCAAGGCTCTCCACTACCTCCACCACATCCATGACACCGAGACACAGCACATGCAAAGATGTGAGAAATACAGGGCACAAATCACAGAATACAGTAATGCTGCAAGCAAATGCCACACATCAAACAAAGCTACGCAAGCTAAAAGCATTTTCACAAGCAATAATGCCCAAGGAGCTGGGTAACTATGAGCTGAGCACACAGTGGTCCAGTGCGCATGAAGATCGTGCACAACACACCAACTGCTCCAGCAGCTTTGCTGCTCTCACTACAAAGCAAGAAAAGCTTAATTTGCTCTCAATTTCTGTAAAGACTCTGGAAATCACTGAAAATTAGATTGCCAAAGTACAGGAGAAGAGGGATCCCTTAACCCTTTTAAACAATATAAAATCTACATATTCATTACAGATTTGATTCTCTTTAATATTCCTAAATCTCTTCCTAAAAGTAATGCCTGCATAAACGCTAAATGTGTTATCCTAGCAGCCTCTGGCAGGAGATGCCATTTGATTTCACCTCTGTGTTACAGATTGCAGCATATGAATATTGTTTACCTTTTAAGAAGCAACACCAGTGAAGCAAAGAATCAATCAAAAACAGATCTAAGGAATCACTCATTTCACGTAGCGGATTTGTGGATGGATGAGGCTAGGCACCGAGCACCTGAGCAGTGAACTAACAGTACTGCAGATAAAAACCAACAAACAAATTAGATGTGACGTATCAAATTAGATGCCATTAAAGCATTAGCCAACTGTGCATGTTATAATATACTTAGGAAAAGATAGTGGCCTGCTTACTTATTTCTCTGCCTTCCCAAGCAGTTGTGCTGCACTGAGCAGACATGCAATAGTGAGCAAAACAAAAGCAATTGTTTCCTATGTTGCTCTTTCCCACCAAGTTACTTGTAACACTAAAAATGCTGCGTCCAGCTACTATTGTATCTAGGTGAAACTGAAACAGCTCACTTCTTCACCCTTCCCTTTCAGAGGAACTGACGTTTTTAGAGCACTGGAAGGCCCTTGTGGGAAGAGCTTTCCTGTTGCTGACTGATTTGATCTTCATTTCCCCACCCCCTGACAGAACCATTTTCATGACTTTTCTGAGGTATTGGTGAGGTGGTCTTTCATGGCCACTAACCTTTCCCCCAGGAGCTGCAGTTGGCAGGTCATTAGCCCATGCCTTGTAAATGCATTCACATTCCAGAGCAGCAGAGGCAGGCAGAGGAATGCATGAACTGTGTTAGCCTAAATGGTTCCCTATCCCCATCCCTGTGAGCAGGCAGACAGCAGAACATGGAAGCAGAGGCAAGAACATGCACTTTTTCATCATTGGCAGTGAAGCAGCAAAAGTTTTTTGGGATGGTCTCAAGCAGAAAACGGGATGCAGCACCCTTTTTTTTTCACACTGGAGTATTTCACACTTCAAAATAAGTAGGACCAACATGTCAAGTTATGCAGGGAGAGGTCTGCAGAGCTGGGGAAGGGAGAGAAAGCGACATGCAGGACAGAGCAGGATGTGCAGCTGCTGTTGCAAGTGCGGACATGGAAAGGAGGAGAATGGAGGATTATTTCACAGAGGATACCACATCAGCAAACTTAAAGTGGCCTTTCTTTAGTTTGTTACATTCCATTTAGTGCCAGGCAGAACTGCCCTCCCGGCTCCCTCAAGCAGCTTGCAGGACTTCCACAGAAATGGAACAGCTTTGCTTATGGACACAAGCACCTGCTTGGTACCTTTGTGCGGCAACATTAGGATGTTTGGCACATGGGCAATACATGCTCAACTGCTACCAGCTCCTGGCCCAAAAAGGAGAGAAGATAGAGTCAGATGATGTCCCCAGTCTCTTCTCTTTCCTGTCCTAGGAAACAAGCAGAGCCTGACATGGCTTTGCTACTGCATGGCAGACTGTGCAGGCAAGAGAAATCTCTGTGGGTGAAGAGGGGAGGGGCCCTATGTGCGTGAAGGCACTAACATCAGGAGAGCAAAGTGATTTCCAGTCATTGCAAGGCTGCAGCAAAGCAGGAACACCTTGCTATACAAGCCGAGACTATGAGCAGTAGAATGCAGATTAACCGCTTGGTTGCCGCTTACCATGCCAGGTACATTGGGCTAAAGGCACCTCCATCCAGTGCTGCCCGACGTGCCAGGTACATCCCATGATGTTCCATTGAAATCACAACAGGCCATCAATAGAACGTGGCTGCACGGATGCAGAATGGAGAACCAGGCGCTGTTAAATGCAATTAAAAAACTGCAATCAAAATTGAAACGTACATTTTAAAATGGCCACCTGCCTTAAAAGTGTAACTACCAGAACAACCTCCCCTCCACCCATCTCCCCAGAGCTGCTGAACTGTGATGGAAAGAGAGCAGAAGGCCTCTGCAAGTTTCCTGATGACTTGCTCTGGCCACCTCCTTTCAGGACTCCGACAGCACTGAGCTTCATGGGGATCAGGAGACGTGTCCAGGAACAGGAGGTCCGAGGCTGTCTGCACCGGCTTCCTTTCCACCCAGGAATTCAGGCAACTAATATCACTGTTTAGAAACGCTTCTACAGTAAGAGAAACATGGTGCCAGAGCTTCATGGTCTTGTTCCCCACATACAAGCAATGAAAGAAACACTTAAATCTCTAGATCTTACGGCATTGATTCAGGCTGAGTCCTTTGTCTTTTGTTACATCTGTGGAGCAAGGAGGAAAGAGGGAAAAGAGAATATTGTACCCCCTCTCTTGTTTATAATAATGCTTCACTAATAATTCAAGTCCCCATTTTTGGAGACTGGAGATGATGTTGATTCATAGTGAACTGCAACTCACACAAGAATCATGAAACTTAAGATGTATAATTCCACCCTTCCCTGCCCAAAGGAAAAACAACAACATCTTTTCCATGCCAAAAAAAAGCACATCCCACAGATGCACTCAGCTTGTCAAACCCAGGGTACCCTCTGCAGTGCATATCCTCCTCCTCCTCCACAAGTTTCTGCAATCAGCTCTCACAGGGTTATCAAGAAGGACATTCTTAGGATAGATGCTAAGTAGAGGTCTCTCTTTACAGTTGATGCTGCTTCCTGAGCATGTAGAATCCCAAACCATCAAAAATAAACTTGCAGCCTCACAAGGTTTTAAAACAGGTTTTTAGATCCTCCTGGCAGAGTGGAGCTTTTGCATAGCTCTTGTCACATTGATGGCTGCATGTCTCCAGCTGTGCTGCTGGAGATAGAAATCTTACACTTAAAAAGTTAGAAGAATATTGATTACCCTTTCAACCTTAAAAGATAAAAAGGCTGAATGAAAAAGACTTACATACAATAATCTACCTATCTGTATGAGAGTGAATGTAAAGGACGACAGTGGCCTGGCAAATACAAAGGCTCTTCATGAAAAGGACATGGAATGTGAGGAGGTCTTCATTCTTCCTGGACATCTGCTGGGCTCAGGCCCAGGAAAGCATGTTCCCATCATTCCTACCTGCATTCTTATCCCCACAGTTCTGTAACTAAATCCCTTCCACAATGAATTAATAGGGCTTTTGTATTCAGATTGTCCTGTTTTGACTGCTATAGACTGCAGATTTTCAAATCTTGTCAATACAATGAAGAAGTGAAATGTAAGCAAGTGTTTGCTTACTGACCTGGGCTATGCTGAGCCAAGAGCGTTTGCTGCACTACAGAGCAGAGCTCCCCCTCTCCAGGAGATCACACCCTCTCGACTGCATAAAAGCAGCACGCTGCTGGCTGCATCTGCAGCATCAGGGCTCTGCAAAACACTCAGCAATACCAGCAATACTCTGTTTAAGAAAGGCTGAATACTGTATGAAGGTATTTATTGGATTGGTTTCGAGACAGTAGCTCTAGTGCAGATTTACACCCAGATTACAGCAATTCTTGTTACTGTGAAGCAAGAAGCTCTTCCCCTCTAGGGCAGAGATTAGCAGAGAACTGTTTAACACAAAGGTGCTTCCTTCTGCTAGAACATCACGCTGCAGCCAGAAATGAAGCTTCCTGCCAATTCCTAAACAGAGCTTTTGTATAGACTACATTTATTTTCACTGTTGACATGAAGACTACCCAAACACTTTAGAAGGGAGGAGAAAGGAGAGGCATGGACGTTGGAGATGTTGTCAGGCAGAGCCAGGCACTAAAATTTCTTGCAAATCTGCAGAGCACGGTTGATCTCAGCACAGCAGTGGCACAAAACAAATAAAGGCTCTGAAGCCGGTGACCAGCAATAGATGTCCTTCTGCAGCCCCACGACAACTGAGAAGGCTCAGTCCTGGCTCGACACCGCATTACAAGTGGTACAGGCAGCTCTGATGCTAATCTAATGACTCCTTATTGCAATAAAATACCCACATATTCAGTGGAGTGCCTCAGTCCACACAGGAGGAAGGGTACCTCTACCCACCCATCAGGTAGGGGCCCTTTGGTATGCAAAATTCCCGTTTCCCAGCTACCTTTGAGCCTTGATATACAGAATTCTCCCTTTACAATGCAAGAATTTAGGACATGACTGAAGGACTGTTGCTACCTCCAGCTAATCCTAGAGAGTGTTAGGCAGAATCAACACCCCTGTGATTACATGGAATGAGAACATGCTCCTGGTCCGAAACCTTGGGACCTGTTCCTCGGTGTGGTAGGCAGGGCTGACAGGGGGTGCAGGGGGTGGCAGCTTTGTGCTGGACGTTGCTTTAGGAGCAAAAGCACACAGTGTGGTGGAGAAGGAATGCTGTGACCCTTTTCCAACCGAGAGTGTCTTACAGCAACCTCACAGTTGCAGCACAGCTTTAGGGCTCTGAGTCACGACAGGTACAAGCTGATAGCTGAGTTGTGAAATGCAGCAGTTCTGGAGCAAATGCATGGCTCTTTCAGCTGTCCCTGCGCCTGGGGAGGGAGGGATCTCCAGGACAGGGATGAGGCAGACAGCTGGGAGTGTTGAATTCACTAGCTGTTGTGACTCAGACCCCTAGTTACAGGATTTGTTAGAGCAAACAAGGCCTCAGAGTACTGGGAGAAATGGGAGAGGATTTGATAAAGATCCTCCCAATTGGCCTGCTTATTTTTATTTCTTGTGTGGACTCAGCAAACTTTTCTGCAGAGAGAAGCAGTCTGTGCAGGAGCATCTGCATACAGAATATTGCTAATGTTGTGAACTCGTTGCAGGAGATCACACTAAGCTCCTCCACACCACGGGGAGCAGGGAGGACATGGGCAGTGGCAGCCTTGGACCAAAACGTGATTTTGTCCAAGATTTGGTTTTGCAAAGGGGATTGGCAGCCTATGCACATGCTTTTACCCTGTAATCTGGAAGCTCCTCAGGACAGGACCCCCAGAGCACTTCGTACTGAACCATATACACACCCCACAGCAAAAGAACCAGCACCTCCCGCATCTGTTCCAGTCTGCTCAGCTTCTAAATCAACACTGCCAGAAGGCAAGACTACAACAAATTAGCACCATTCACAATTTGTTGAAGTTGCTGTTCCATTGTTTGTTTATTTAAAACACGCGCACCAAAACACACAACCAGCTCTCACAAGCTGGCTCTCTGCTGCCATCACCCAAACTCGAGATTTGTAGTCGCAGAGAGACAGGCAGTGGATTAGACCCATGCAGAGCAGCAGCCATTGCGCTGGAACTCTGCTTGGATTTTGGTCTTTCACTGCAAGCAAAGCAAAAGAATGCCCACAGTGTTCCAGTCTGGAAGATAAAGGTGTCAAAATCCTTGTTTCAGCACTTGGCTAGAAAAGTGTTGTTAAGAGAAAGAGCCACAGGTTTGAAAGGACCCAGCACTAATAAAACTCTAAGTGCTAATGCTGTTTATGAACATCCAAGGGATAATCTGCACCCCTTATCAGCACACAAGATTATAACTTCTTTAAAATAGGAAACATGTCTTACTTCATAAAGCACGGTATAAGTTTACAAAGCACAAGGTTAGTGGTAATAAATAATTGTCAGAGTAAAGCAAAGAGGTGGCTGTAAAACCCAACAAAGTACCACCATTCCCGTGTCGGAGCTCGGGGCAGTAATGCTGTGGGATGAGACTGGCTGTGCCGATGCCCCAATCTATTCTTCTTTTAAGAGATTATTTGGGAAATGAGCTACGCTTTTATTTGCATTGGAGAAATTAGTATTTTATCATGAGGTGATTGTGGCAAGGATGATTTTAAAAGCTATAGGAGAGTCCTATCCTCCCACCAAATACAGTCTAGTTTGCCAGCATGCACCTGGGCATCACTAATGATTCCTTGATATAGCATTTGTATCTGTAGGCACTTACTCTATGCAGAGCACCCCTGTATCTGATTCATCGCTCCCCAGTTGCATCATATAGCCTATAGAGACAGCTTCTCTTCCATTTCTCTTGATTCATACTACATTAAGCTCTGGCCTGCTGCAAGCTAGTTTAAAGCATAGTAAGGTTGGCATCATCAGCTCAAACCCTTAGATGCTGCCTTTTTTTTCTCTTTTCATTTTAAGAAGGTTTTCTGGTTTATGAACGCTCTAACAGTGTGCATCCTCTGGCTGCTGTGCCACACACTGAATGACAGCTTACAGAAGCATCAGAGCTGACAGAAGCATCTCTGTTAGCCTGGCGTGAGGACGGTGTTGGTTTCTGGACAAGTGAACGACAGACATCACAGTTATCTCCAACAGCCCAACAACTATTAAGGGAACAGTGAGATTTTGTACTCAGAGACCTTGGCATGAAATTCTGTGGGTTTCAGAACGGTTGGGAAAATTTTACAGATTTTAAACCCACGATTTATCAAATGTTTAAATGCTCAGGTTGAAGTATTTCAAAAGCTATTCACTTCACAGTTGTCACGTAAGGAAATCGCTAAGCCATTTGTGCATTTATTTCCTGTCAGAAACAAGCCTAAAGGAGCCCAGCAGAATGGATCACCCTCCTTCTTTCAGCACTATTAAAACCATCTCATTTGGTAATTATTCTCCTCAAGATGGGTGTGGGGGAGTGAAAAGCTGGAGCAGATTCTATTTATAGCAGATAACCTTGGGAAAAACAGGAGGTACCAGAGAAACAGGCACGAGGGGTGAAGTTGTGACAGTACTGAAACTAGCAGGAGACGCAGGTGTACCAGGTGTCTGTGCCAGAGAGCTCTGAGAACACACATGCGGCCGCACCTCCTGCAAGATTTAGGCTTGGCTGGCAGGTTTCATAGGCACTCAGATGAGAATTCACAGGGAGAATTCACATATTTAAAACCTTGAGCAAGCGTTAAAAAAAAAAAAAACACCACTATTTTAAAAGTTTGCTGGATCGCTTCCCACAGAGCTCTCCCCTCTCAGCAAGAAAAGTGGTTAAAGGAAAACTGAAAAAAAAAAAAAAAACAGAACCAAAACAGCAAAACCAAAACAGCCAGGGGGACTGAAACCTCTGTTACACAGATGAAACAACGCAGCAGTTTTACAGCTCCATAAATATGATCAGGATCTGGCCAAAGGAGTAAAACATGTACAAACTACTGCTAACAGCCACAACAAACACTGATTCTACACCTTGGACTGGAAGGAAAAAAATAAAATTCTTATATCCTTACCACTTCCAGCAGAGCCTGTTAATATAACCAACATCAAGAGAGTCCCAGGTGATGCAGAAAGTATGCTTAGTGGGGATAGATTTGGACTAAAACCTCTCTTTTGGCACTGTGCTTTCCCTAACACCTGTATCCAGTATCTCACTGCTTTCCATCCCAGGCCCTTGGCTGCACATTACTCAGCCACATGCAGTTCTGTCTTGCAGAAGGGCTAAATAAATCGTAGCATTGTTATGCCACAGTGCAGGTGCTCTAAAACACGCACGTCCTGAGGCTCATGAACGTGACAAGAGATATGCTTCATCTTCCTCGTAAGGTATGGCGTGTTCTGATGCCATCTGCTTTCTCTGACCCACCAGGTCAATCCACCTGGGGTTAATCTGTTCCCTTCTCCAGGCATTTTCTTGGCAGACACCTTGGCAGAAGATTTTTTAGCAGCAGGAAAAGCACCCCCAAATTCCAAAACAAACAACAGTCATCTCCTGTAAAGAACCTGAATTTGTGGCATAGGTGGCATCCTTCTTACCATAGGCATCCTCCATCATGGGACACATCTGTTGTCTAAGAGACCATGTTTTCTTTTGTAGGCAGGCCATCATGATGCTTTCACACACCTTCTGTCTCTGCTTACCTCAGTGTAAGAAGCCTGATAAATAATCCCAGAACCACAGACCCTTCCAAGACCAGTCATTGCACACATAGACCCGCTCCAGTCAATTAAAGTCTTAAAGTATGTAATGTAAAAACCCTTTTCATCTTGTGCAGGGGAGAAATAGCAGGTACTTGCCTGTAGAAAAAAAAGTATATAGTAATTTATCAAATTGATTTAATACAGCCCAGCTGCATGTGAGAATGCTGGCCCAAGCAGAGATAGTTCCAGGCACTGTGCATTTGCTTTCAAACAGGCAAGGTGCTTTGGCACAGCTACTGCATCCTTTGAAAAAGTCGGTTCTGACATGTTGGGAAAGGACTTGGATTTTCCAGCTCTTCTCTAAGTAGGAGGCAATTCAGTGAACACGCCCAAGACCCTGCAGCAGACACCGCTCTAAAATTTGTCTTCATTATGTTCTAATTTTCACACAACTTTCTATTATTTGCAGTAGCCAGAAAGTGCTGATGAAATTTTTTATGTTTCTAAAAACAGAGGAAAGGTCAAGAAAGCACTGTTACACGTGATTTGTTCTTTCTCTAGCAGCAGTCTTTGGAAGTGCTGGCCCAGGGTTTACTGCTCACATTTTCCCTGTTATTCTGGAAGCAACAAATTGTGTCAGGTTTGGTGGGTTTTCAAACAAAAGGTGTATGGAAGGGAGTTGATTGTGGATGTTGTTGTTTTGTTTTTAGAGACAACTATTCCTAACAAATAGTGAAATTCCTGAAAAAATAAACTTTGCTTTGCCATCTTGAAAATATTATTTCTTTCCCCTCAGAAGAGATTGAGTCACGGGGAGATACCAGAGCTCCAGACAGGCCTAACAAACATGCTGAAATTTACTGAGGTGCCAAAAAATAACCCATTAGTTTGTATCTTTCAAAGTACTCAAGGCACAGTAGAAGCTCTTAGTCTTGCTAACCTTTTTCTGTATGTTTTTTATTAGTATTTGTGTAAAACTTCCACGTGGTTATTAGAAGCTATGTAAGGCACACCAGAGCTTCAGAGCCCCAACTCAGACCATCTCTCACTTGAACACCATCCCCCCTCCAAACACAGGGTTTGTTCTTCCTGCCACACACACTCACTGAGTGCCCTTTTGCCTTCCCATGAGAGAAGCAAATCCAAAAGATCTGCCATGAAAGGCTGGAAGACACCGCGCTCAGCTGGGCACCCAGTGGGATGGTGCTGGGAAGTAAAGAAATAGCTGAAATTATCAGGGAATAACAAGCTTCACAGAAGTTCCCCTTGGATAGAGGTCAGCATGTGGGAATAACGGATTAAGATGCAGTGTTTGCACTTCTCAGCCAGATGCCCAGATATCAATGCTGGCATGCTAAGGTGTTCTGCGCTCCTCGAAGGGAGCCTCCAGCCAGCAGCACAGCATGTGTGCAGGGCTCTCCTGCTTGCAAGTTTCTCTCTCCAGCAGCGCATGCATTTGTAATTTTTTTTTTTTAATATGTGATCTAAGTTAGTGCTCATGAAAGTGAAGGATTAACAGCTACAGCCCAGCACAGGCGATTGGGCACGCTCTGCTGCCAGACCCTGCTGACACAGCCCCAGACAAATCCCACGCTGCTCCCACCTGCACACAGCAGGCGGGTGGTGCCACCATGCCAGCTGCAGCAGCACAGAGGGGCAAAGAGGTGCACGTTGCCACCTCTCCTTCCAAGGGACGCGCAGAGCATTTGGTCCACCAACACCTGAGCAATCAGGTTCAGAGCTGAATCCTGTGACAGACATGCTTCTTAAGATGTAGCACTTCTCTATCACTGCCCTCCTCAACAGACCTCAGTGCTTTCACCTTTCTTTTTCTAAAGCCAGCATTAACATTGCCAGCAGTGAGGACAGGTACGTTATTTCCCATTTTACAGGTCAGAAAAAAAAAAAAAGAAAAAGTAAAAAGGACAGAAATAGATCCATAGCTACAGATGATGAGGCATCAGGATCTGTTTTAGCCCATCCAAAGCAGGGATGATGCTGAAGAGGTTAGGTCTTGCCCTCTTCCTGCATCGAGCCTGAGCTGGCTCAGCCTCATGGCTCATGATCTCACATTGTAGTGCAGCTGAGCAGACAGGAAAGCACAGCCAAGGACCAGGACCACTCATCAGAGCTGGTCGTAAAACCAATTCCCCTATGTCAGAGGTCACAGCAGTAACTGAGGATTTTAAACTCCAAAACATCCTCCACTATGCAGGAAGGCTGCTGGTAATAGCTGGAATATGGTGGTGAGGCAGAGGAGCAATGAAGACAAGAAAGCTCATGAAAATTTCTGCCCACTCTGGGTGATGCTCTTGCAGTGAGAAGATGGAGCAGAGCAGCACTCCGGAGCAGGAGGGACAGAGGGAGGACTCCTGCCTCCCTCAGGCCTGGAGTTCTCCACTGACACCCCAGTCAGAAGTGAGATCAATGCCTAACAGTGCAAGATGCTTCCCTTTGTAACGATCATCATTTCTAGATGCTTAATATTTGCCAGCTTCTTCCCTTTGAATTTTGTAACAGCCCAGCAAATGAAAGCTTGGAGGTTCTCCCAAAAGTCCCTGAGATGCATCAGAAACTGGATTCTGCTAAAGGGCTACAGCGCGTTGTCTCAGCAGATTCAGTGGGTAACGAGGTCTTCTGAAACAAAATGTAATACACTTTTCTGCCTGGGCTTGCCAGAAGACCTTAATGCAAATACAACTCCAGGAAAATTAGGGTGGACTCTAGTGGCTGCCTCCCCCTCAGGGTTTTTTTTTTTCTTGTCTTCAATCCTGATGAAATTCATTACAGTTGCATTTAAACTGAGGTTGTGATTTAAATTTTCCAAAGCAGGCAGGGCAGGTTTGAAAGCCTGATATATCAGAGTTTATGCATTTCCTGAAGAACTAGGGTAGTTGCAGAGCCTTCCCAAAGGGGTGCCTGGTTGGTCCCCTCACCCCTTTGACAAGCTTGCTATCACACAGGCCACTGGATTCCTGGCAAGTCGAGCAGGCTTGTTCCTTAAACCAAGCAGCCCCACATTCAAGCATGCCAGTACTTTCCTTGAAGGTATTTACAGTTTACTTTTTAGTGCTACTTTAAGTTCAAAGGGGCTAGTAAAGCCCCATTAAGCCATTTACATCAAACTGGTTAGTTAATTATCCTGTTGCAGGCTTTAAATTAGCAATTTATAACCCCTTCCCTAGAGATGCTAGTATTTGGAAACAACTGAGCAGGGACATTTTGCAGTGGGGTGCAGCTAAGGAGCAGAAAAAGAAAACAGAATAAATCTCTCCAGTTTTGGTTGGAAGTTGATGAACTCTGAGAATCCAGTAGGGACAGGGGTGGAGAGAGCCCAGCATTACCAGCCAGCAAGGCCAGTGAGGCCATATCCAGCTTAGGCTGCGTCTGTGCAGCAAAATGTAGTGATGTGCAGAGATACAGAGCTAGGCCAAGTCTGGGGGGCACCACACCTAGCTGAGGATGAGGCTTCCCTTACAAGGAGATACTCTGCTTCATAGTGTCATAATCAAAGGTATTTTCACATTAATCCATAAAAAATGTGCCTGCACAAGACCGAAACCAGTATGTGCCCAAGAGGAAGGAGATGGATTTGAGGCTTTTGTGGCCAATCAAACTGAATGCCAGCATGCAGAGACTAAAGACCATGGGGTTTGGTCAGCAGTTCTCAGCTATGCAGGCAGGGGGGCTCTAGCCACACTGCAGGCACCTTTCAGATAAGGATTAACAAGATTCCAGATTTACGTCCTGGTGCCACAAGGGTCAGTGACCTGCTCACAGTGAGGCTACCCCATGGGCCAGGTGAGGCTGGAGCCAGGGAATCTCCAGTCCCAAGGTCTCCTCCCTTTCCAACATTTCATTTATGAAAAGGAGAATATGTTGTCCCCTCAGAGTCTGGTTATGCCAGCCCACCTTGTTCGGAATTCAGTTATAGAAAAGAGTAATAACTGCCTCCCACCCAAATAGCTAACTGCCAAAACTAAACAAGTCCTAAAATAAAACATGCCTCTCACCCTCTCTTCTGTATTTCCACCAGCCATTATTAGCTCTAAAACCAACTGGCATACTGGATATTTACCAGCAACTTCTATTTTAAATAAAGATGGGAGGGAAAGACCCTCCAGTTGCTCCTACTTTCACATGTCCATCTATCAGGTACAGGAGAAATCTTGGCCCCTATCCTACATGCTGCTCCATACCAACAAGCCTTAAAACAGCAAGAGCCAGAATCCATGGAAAGAAGTGGCACAGAGAGTGGGAGCAAGGCAAACTAGGAGATTCCACACTGACATCCAAAAAAGCACATTGAAAGAAATTCGAGAGAAAAAAAAAAATTGTTCTACTTGAAAGACAAAAAAAAAAAAAAGCAACAGAGATAATCAAGTCATAGGGCAAACTTTGCAACTTTTTTCTCCATCTTAATGCATCCCCTTTTCAATGACGAAAAAACTTCTGCCAACAAATACCAAACTAACTTTAAAAAGAGAGATAAAAATCAAAGCAAGTTAACTTCTTTATACTACACAACCATGAGATTTATTTTGCATTTGCTCACTTTTTCTTCTCTACGGAATGTTGCCATTGCACAGTTTTGGGGATGGGGAAGTAATAGGGGAGAAGAGAGAGAGAGACGCTCCGAGGTTTCAAACCAAAGGGACCAAATAGTTTTGTACAAAATTTATAAGTTGATATCACTTTTATGTGATTTACTGCTCCAAATTGCATGACAGAAGTCTTATAATAAAAATACAGGTAAAGGCAACATGAAATCTAAATCATCTAAAGGACTGAAAAACCCAGCCCCACACATAGATGACATTCTCCAAATTCTCTGCCCTTTCTTGGGAGCAGTTACACCCAAACCATCACTCAGTCCAGAAGCTGTTCTCTCGTGCTAATCACTCTGGAATCACACACTAAGGTAAAAAAAAGTTCAAATGCAAACACTGGCCTGGCCTTTGAAACAGCCCAGTGCTACCCGGCCACAGGAGTGCATGATCTTAGGGAATTATAAAATAATGGGAAGCCGGGGAGAAAGGGAAAGAAAAGCCGTCCTGTGGATGAAAGGGCAGTCCTTCCTGCTCCACCAAAACCTCCCATTTCCAAGGCATGCAATGCCCGGGCCTGTGCCTAGAACAGGTGTGTCCCCTTAAATACCTCACATGTCACACTTGTGTCTCATGGACACAGTCCTGGGGGATTATATTAGTACCAGTGCATACCAGCTGGAGCTACCCCCGGCGGTGTCCTGTAACTCCTTGCACGGGGGGAGCTGCTCTCCATGCCGTAGAGCCCTCGCCACATGACTTTCCGGAGACAGACAGCGACCCTGCGACACGGCCTCGAGCATTTGTGCTGGAGGGGCTGGATCAGCTGAGGGGCAAGCGAGAGACCTCCGGCGAGAGCAGCGACAAGGCACTGCCCGCGGAGCGGAGGGCTCCGGGAATTCTTTTCTTTCCCTGCTCTTCACTTACTACCAGCAAAATCTCTACTGATTTATGCCAAACAGACACTCCAAAGATCTCCTTTAACTAAAAAAAGATGCATGGCTAACAAAGCAAAGTCCACTCAGCCATTCCTAAACAGAAAATGCTGACAGGGCACGAGACAGATATGGCGAGCACAGGATGAAGGAAGGACAAAGCAGAGTGAGCCTCATACATCTCCTCGAGTCAGTGCGGGAAGAGACGCCCCTTGGCAATTTCTACCTAATTCTTCACTGAGCCTTGGAGGATACTAGCTGCTGGCCTAAGCAGCTGGAAAAGCCAACAAGAAAATTTTTAGGGCAGCAAATGCGTTAATGGCATTTTCTGTATCACATCTTTGTGACTGGCACAGATAATAAAAAGAGAAGAGCTACTTGATTTTGCTATAGCTCTGCATCTCAGCACAAAGGTATTCTTCAGTATGAAGAACTGCTCCCCTGCCACCCATCTCATGAAGGGCATCTTGTAGCGTGTGAAAAGGAGACTGAGCACGGATGCAGGCAAGAAGCTGCTGATCAGCAGTCGCGCTCAGAGGTAGAGGGCTGCAGAGCCTTGCAGGATCCTCCTGTCTTATCCCTCCTTCGTTTTCCAGCAAGTGATTCTTACATTCGGGCAGCAGCTTTGAGCAGAGAGTGCACGAGTGAGAGTGCACGCACCAATCTTAATGAAAAGTCTAATTTATGAGAAATCTACCACATCCATGAGTTATTCCACTGGTTAATTAATTCAGATTTCCAGGTCTGAGCACACATCAGGTTTGTCTGCTCATCCCTACAACAAATAGCCCCAGGCACTGCGAGCAGCTGGCAGTGGTGGAGGCAGTGCCAAACAAAACCTTCTGAAGTGGTGTAGGCAGAACTTCTTCAGGCCACCTCTGCTCTGTAACCCCTGGAGGGCTGGGTGACCCAGAGGGTTCATTGCACCCAGCCCATCAGTTCAGCGCAGAACAGAAGCAAAGAGCGATTCTCACGTACCGTACATCCCAGTCCTCTGTGCAGCCCGCTGGCCAGCCCTGATCACATCAATCCCAGAATAAGGCCATTACATGATGCTTCATTCTCAGACCAATAAGCAGGACCCAAAACCCCCTAAATCCATCTACTCCTAGAACCATGTACAGTTCTTACTAGTGCCATCTCTCATTTTCAGGAGGTCTCAAGTCCATAGCCATAAAAATCTGCATTAACTGCCAGGTGAACTCTTACTCTTTAACCAACTATTTATTGCACCGGGTCTTTGATTACCAGGCAAACATCTCTTACAAATGCCACCCCATGTCCTCAGACAAGAGGAGTCGGAATGTTGAGCAGTTTCCTATAACCAAGATTTAACATCTTCACATTTTCTTTCTACTTAGGCAACTGCAGCATTAGTGACTTGCAGTCAGCAGCCAGCCTGGTAGGAGCACTTAAATCTACACATCTGTCACGAGCTCTTGCAATATACATTGTCGTGTCTTTCTTGAGCAACTTGAAACCAAACTACAAGGGCAGGTCTGCGTCCCCAGCAGACAAATGGAGGCCCAGCTGTATGTTGTAATTGTGCAATATGCAGGACATACACTTGCAGAAATGTTCATATTTAATGATGCATCTAATGCAGAAACAAATGATTAAGAAACCAATAAAGAAACCCCCCATTTAGTACAGGACTGCAATCATTCACTTCATTTTACTACAGATAAAAATTTCAGACTTTGGGAAAACCAGGAGATAGCAGTACTTGCATTTTCTATGGAGGCTCAGAAAATTTGAATTTCACGGTGAGAGCAAAACAAAATAACTCATTTCAAGTAGGAGTAGCTGAGAGCTGTCCATGAGCCCTATACAGGCCTCCATCCAAATGCTCCACTCCCACTCTTGTCAGTACTTGCAGGCTTTTAATCCAAGAGAGGTTCCTCACCAACCTACAGCTATTTCATGACATGTCTGTCTTGGGGCATAAAATCCTAGACAGCATCCCCTCAAACCAAATGCTTGCCTTATATAATTGAAGAACTTTTACAGGGGAAAATGGTGAAAATCCCGCTGTTATTAAGAAGAAAATTAGTGATCTAGTGCATAGCAATGATTAACCAGATAGCTCTCCTTTTTTATTGAGGAACCAGATAATTAAGGCGTTCTTTTCTTGAAATATATAAACAAATTATTGGAAAGTTTTACACACTTTTAAACAGCAGCATTTCAGAGTTCAAATAAGTTACAAGCTATTTCACCGTTGAGCTGTCTGCCTCTAAGGTCATAATTAATTTTAATTTTCAGCAGTTACAGTACCAAACATGTGACCAGGAGTAAAATAAGAAAAACCTCTCTGGGGCTCTCCTGCAGTTTGTGTCGAGCGTACAGCAGGAACAGAGGAGGCCAGGTGCGCTTATCTCCAGAGGCAGCTCACGCCTTGAGAAGTATGTAAAGCATGACAAATTTAAAATCAGTTGCTCATTTTAATTTTTGGGGGTGGTAATGGAAATGAGAGAAAGAGGAAGGGGAGAAAAGGGGGACAGTGTTAGGTCACTGACTTAATGCATGAGCACTGAGGGAGTTCCCTGCATCTGCCTGTCACAGAGCAGCAGATACAGGAAAAGCCATGGCAGCGCCGTGCCAGCAGTTAATGTGCTTTTACTTATTTCTCTTTCCAAATAGCATTCAATGACGGGGGAAGGGTGGATTTAAATCAAAGTAATTTAAAGCTAGCAATTTTAATCTTGTTTTACATTTACACTCTTGTTATTTTCATAAAGGATGATCAGTGGCTGGTAACTGCTAAGCCATATTGATTTGCAACTAAATATAGGCTGCTCTCATTTGCTATTAGTTTATGCTAACCAGGGGGCCGCACTGTCTCCAGCTGAAGCATATATTCTGTTTTACAGGTATTTATCCAACTGACATTTTCCCTCGTTTTTATTATTTTAATAAACAGCCAGTGACACTTATTAGACATTTTACTTTTCGCATTTGAATCATACTGACAGCAAATTCAGAAAATAAGCAGCCAGTGAGAATTCTCTGACTTCATTTCCTTATCAGGCATACTAAATGTTTAAATCAGAACAGGTTTAACATTTAAAACAAACTGATTTATTAAAGAGAAGTGAGCTGTAGCTGATGATTTAAAACTGAACTCTCATTTCCTCGTCCTTCAGAATCTAGGGCTCACTGGTATCTGCCTCCCATCATACCTAGTCCTTATTCACCAACTTAGAAGAGGAAAACAAGCATCCCACGTTCCTTAAGCTGTCCTTGGTTTCTCAACTTTGAATGAAATCCTTTAAGGCATTAAGTAGACTGAAATGAAAAGAAATATCTCAGAAAAAGCAGATTTAAAAGTCAATACATTCACTGTGTCCCTGCAACTGCATAAATGTCAAAGCAAACTGAACCGTTTGTTCTTGAAGTCAGAAGACACTGATCCTGTGAGGAAGGCTCAGTGTGTGAAACGAGTGCAAACTTCACCTGATTGTCCCGTGGCTGCTGGAAGGCTATCAGTGACTCATTGCCAGAACACACCTCAGGTACATTGCAGCTGTTAAGGTCCCGGTTGTGCTTCAGCTGATCCAGCAGCCCTGAACCCACGAGAGGTGCCTCAAACACGTCCCAGCCTGGCTCTGAGCGGCACGGCTCGTCCATGGCCACAGGTTAGCCAGCCAGTACCCTGCCTGCTGGGTTACAGCAGGAGAAGCAGAGCACCAGACACAGCATCCCTGTCCTGCATCATGTTAGGCAACCCTCGCAGATGCAGTTTGGCCACTGAGAGATCTCCCTGGGTAACTGACCACACTGCTGGATTTCGGGTGGTGGCGAGAGAGCAAGTATGCAGGAGGAATCGTTGCATTCTTACAGATTTTTGAAAAAAAAGAAAATCCTGATGCATTGAAGGGGTAAAGCCCCTTTGCTCCTCTATATAAAACTCAGTTGTTTTGCCGTGTAGGTGCAGAAGCAAGCAGAGGGAGTACAACTGCATGTCCCTCCTTTAACATAGCCTAGCAAGAACCCCATTTCCCTTAGCTAATAAAGTACCTTATCCAGTATTAAAGGAATCTTTCGGTAGCATTTCAGCCACCTCAAAGGGCAATTTAAAAAATAATGTAGGGTTTTGATGTTTAAACAAGCTTTCCCAGCAATTACTTGTTAATGGCATCCAGAGGCTGCAAGCAAGGAGCCGGACCCATCGTCCCAAGCAATTTATAGTAGCAATACATGGAGAGAGGCAGAGGATTTGAAGGGAAGGAGGATGCTGGGGGCAGGAAAAAGGGGGAGGCTTAAAAACCACAAGTAAGATTGCTAAGTTTATCCAACAACTGAAGATTGGAATAAGACCCAATGCCATGCTCCAAAGCCCTCTGGAAATACAAACTGTTAAAAAAAAAAAAAAAAAAAGACTCATTACTTCCTTGTTTCCCCAATCAGATCAGACTCAGCAGCTCTCCTGCAGCCAATGTGGAGCCCAAGCTGCTGGCTGCCCCTCTGGCAGCCCTGTGCCCGTGGGTACCCAGGCGTAGCAGGCAGTGACAGCTGGCAGGTACAAACTCTTGCCCCAGGGATGCCTGGCATGCAAACTCAGAAGGGCTCCATGAGGTGCAAAAGAAATCACCAAACTGCCCAGAGGAGACAAAACCCAAGAGAAGAAAAACTCTCACTGTTTTGTGTTAGGAAGCCTCTTGTTGCCCTCCTCCACGGAGCTGGATGCTGTGGGTGAGGTGTGTCACTCAGCCCGTGCTGCAGTCCGCACTCCTCGGGGCAGGGGAATGCCACGCTGCAGCGTGCTCCCAGCTTCATGTGGAAGCATTCCAAGCTACTCAGCTTCTGACAGCTCTCCAACTGCTCTACCACGCTGTAGTGCTTTACATTACATTGCTTTCTCTGCCAGGAGGCACTGCTGTATTACAGTACAGTCATCTAGCAAAACGTAAAACTGATTTTTTCACCTCCCAAATACCAACTGACTTGCCACTGCAGTCGCAACTGCAACCCTGCTCTGTATTAGACTTTCCTGCTCTTATGCATATGCAAGAGATTTTAGTTTCTCCTTCCCAACTCGCTGCTCCTTCTCCCTGCTGTGCTCCCCAGAGCATCCTCAGCTTCCAGCCCAAGGTGTCACTGCCACTGGAGCCCGAATGCCAGCTCATTAGGCACATAATCAAGCAACCCGACCAACTGTAGCAGCAAACACAGGGGTGGGAAAAATAACTCAAAACATTGCAGTGACTCACTGCTTCATTAACGCGGACAGCTCTCTGGTAAGTCAGAATTTGCACAAAGTAAGCAGGCTGCAGAGGCATTTCATAACACAGAGAGGTTTTTAGGGTATTAGGAGGCATTTGGCTCTTAATTCTCTTCATGTCAGTGTTCTTTACAGCACTTGTAGGCTGCAAGACAAAACTAGTTCCCTGCACTGCAGTGTAGCTAGTTTCCCTTCTACTTTTGAACTATAAAAATAGCCATGTTATAATAGAGCAAAGGGCTAGCTTTCTGCCTGCTCTTCAGGAGTAGCCAGAACAGCATCAAAAAAAGCAGTTAAGGAGGGTAGAGTACAGGCAGTCTTTTCACTTCTTATACCCTCTGCAGTTGTTAAAAGATCTTCTGATCCTGAGGTTGCATCCAGGCCATCACATTTAATAAGAACTTATCTGTCCTTCATTGATTTTTGCATCTGTTTACACTTCTGCTGCCCATAACACCCTTTGGCAAGGAGTTGCACATGATAACTGCTGCTTGACAGCATGCACCGTCTCTGCCTGCTTTGATTCAGTTTAGTTAAGCCAACACAAGAACTGCAAAGAATCACTCCCTCCTCCCTTCCCCACCCCTTTCACAACAGCATAAAACAGCTGCAATTCCTGTAATAAGTCATCTCTTTTCCATGCTGAGGCAAGAACTCCTCTTGCCTGACTTGAGATCCCTCCTTGCTGATCTCTGGATCCTCCACTGCCTTCAAGAGGAGGCAATCAGATCTGAACAGTACTTAAGATATTGTTTAAGATACGAATTTACACAGCAGCATACTGATGGTTTCTGTTCAGTTTACCAGCTTGGGTAAACACCCAGAGAGTTTGTTGATGGTTCACACAGTGCAGTATTTCCTCCCAACTGGTCTGTAGTCTCTGTAAGAATGTTTTGGGGGATTCACTTCAGAGAGAGCTCTAAAACTCAGCTGAGATGGCAAGTGAAAATGTTCATCCTCCAACAGCTGCTAACACAGATCTCTCAGCTTTTTACCAAATTCAAGCCAGCCAAAAAAAAGCAAAAAAACAGAATTTGTTTGTGGGTAGCATTTTTTTTTCTTTTTTCTTTTCAGATATGTGGGGCTTAAAGTATGAAGAAGTAATTTGAAAAATAATGTGCCGTCACGATGAGGAGAATGGCATTCCAGAACTGTCAGAGAAGAACCAATTTGTCATTATCTGCGTAGAGATGGAGGCTGAGATTCTTGCTAACTTCCCTCAGCTCACACGAACCCTTGTGTAGTTACAAAGATAAAGAATTATGTTTTTATCCAGAGGTGGATTTTTTAGAATCACCACCGTCCCCCACATGCCCGTGGCTGGGGTCCCTCCCAGCAGCAGACCAAGCCCCCACACAGCGTGGTCCCCAGCAGCTCCCTGGGGGCTCGGGTGGTCCCTGTGGCCCTGGGAGAGGACAGCACAGCACAGCACAAACCCGGCTCTGACCCAGCACCTTCTGACACCACTGGCCACCTCTGGCCAACCCAGCCAGCGCGTTACTGCACCGCGTTCAGCTCTGTAGCCTGTAGAGGAAGGAGCAGCCGGAGGAACACGTCCCCCTGAAAACACTCCCCACTTTTGCACCTTATCACGTCTCTTCATCTTGCGCTTACTTAAGTCTTTGCTGTTTATATAGAAATAGAATGTATTTTCTCCACTTAGGCCCTCACCTGATTTTGCTACTTCTATTCATTGGCCTTCTTATATAAGGCCTCCCAACAAACCTTGCCTTCTTTACCAAGACAAATAGTAACAGAACACATGCTAAAGCAGTTACTTACTGTTTTTTTCTAGTTTAAGCTCATCTTTGGTGCCACATAGCAGGTTGTTTCATCAACGTACACTTAACCCGCAATGTAAAGCTCCTCCTGTACTGTCAAATGTCTACCCAAAAACAACAAACGACACTCCCCCCTTACCCCCCCACTTCCTGGCCTGCAGTGTGCTCAGTACTACGGCTACACCAGGCTCAGGGCTGCACAGCAGCAGAAGACAAACACCCTCTTGCAAGTCAGGAGGTAACCGCGGTTCCTTCTCTTCCATCTCCTGCTCCCAACAAGGAGATGTTTCTGCCAGTGTGACTTGACTCTTATGAAACTCACAGCTTTCATTTTCCCCCCTCTAAGTCGTCCCAAAAGCATGCCAGTTTGCAGCTCCTCAAAGCTCACAGCTTCTCCTTCCATTTGTGCCCTCAGGAAGAAGCCCCACAAGCTGCAGAAGCAGAAAGCACATGGTTCCCCCCAGCAGTCAGGGAGAGGCACTGGTGCATTAAAATCTATAGTGCCCAGCCAAGGAAGTGTTCTTAAGCCCATCCCAGCAAATATCCCAATGTTGAGAAGTTTCCCAGGTGTCCCCTTACTAATGAGTGCTCTGCAAGGCTCAGTCAGACTTGGCACCAGGATGCACAATTCACTACGCAGCCTCACGAGTCGCTGCTAATCCCGAGAGGCATGCTTCCCCATATATAGCTGCTCCATATCATTGCTTGGCTTAGCTCCCTTCTCTTCTACCATGGTTCCTAAAGCCCCCAAAATTAATGATAGATATGCTTGCAGATCAAAACCTTGTGTAATGCCATGTGCATCACTTGTCCACAACAGCACTGTCAGTCACAGTGCTCAGCTGCAATTTCTCCATGCTTCTTAGTAGCAGCTCAAACACTGCCAAATTAGTGAATGCTGGAGACATATCACAGCAGTCTATTTGAACCCAATTTCAGAATTTCTGGGAGGCATTTTAACACACCATGAGAAAGATGACTCAAAACAAAGTTATGAGCTGGGACACTGCCTCTCAGCATATCTGACCAGAAAACTGAGCAGCTAATTTGAACAAACACAGACTCCTGTGCACATGCAGCTAACACAAGTAGCTCAGGACAGCTTAACAAAATAATAGCAGACACATTTTGCGTCCAGAGTTAAAAACCTCTCAATGTGAATGAATAAACCACACTTGTCCAACCCACTGGTTTTGGTTTAGTTGCCCTCCTATTTCAATGTTTTAATAAAAAAATAAAAGAAGATTTGTTACTTATAGACATTAACTATCTTAGATATTTTATGTGCAACACAACACAATTCCTTTTCACTCAGTGTGGCCCAAGCAAGCTGAAAGATTGGACACCCATGGAATGAAGTATTGGAATAGCAACCTTTGTACATGGATAAAACTCTACCACTGCCCACAAGCACAACATAGCGTGCAGAAACTAGGTGAATATTGTAAGCCAGTTGAACAAACTGAAATCTAAACCTTCCTTCTTGGTATCTCACTTTCTGAATGCTTTGCATACAGTGCCTGCAAAAATAACAGTGGGTGTGTTAGGTGTTGGGGAGAAAAGTCCCTTTCCTTCTGCTTCCTAAGGAAACTAATGTGAGACAGAGCATCACTTTTACTAAACAGGATGAGAAATTCCAGCAAATCCCTTGCTGGAGCTCTGACAGAGGCAATTCAGAAAGTCAGCCAGAGACCTGCTCACACCCATCACCATTACTGTCCAAAAGTGGAATGGGAGAAAGTTGCATTTTAGTTTTGCACTCAGCCCCAGGTGTTAGTCACCTTTCTTCTGATGTACACGTGTGTACACACACAAACACACACACACACACACACAAGACACTTCTGGCATTTCTTCTGAAATCCCAACTCTGACTGTTCATGAAGGACTGAATCTAATAGGTGCTTCCCCAGTTAATTAACCCCCTGCATTATGAAATGCCACCAGCCAGCAGGGAAGCAGAACCAGCTAGGAGCCCGAATACAGCAAACACAACAGCCTGCTCACACGGAGCAGAGAAATCAGTTCACAAAAATCATCTTAAACGCTGTTACAAGAAAGTGGCAGTCTGTTCCTTGCTACACCAAGCAGGAAAAACTGAGCCAGTGAAGTAGGAACTTGCTGCTGTCTGGGAAGGTGTGCACAGCCAGGTAACTCCTGCCTCACACTGCACTTCTGTCCAGCCTTCAGCTGCAAAAAGTCAGTGTGTGCAGTTTGCTCATGTCTCCCTTCTTTGGTAACTAATTAAGGACATGCTATTTAGCTTTAGCATGAGCCAAGAAAATGCATTTCTTCATAGTCGAAAAACATCTAGTTCCAGCTCAACTGGTTTGGGAGAAGGTTTGGCTGAGAAGAATGAAGATGCTCCCCTTGAGATAGATACGGCTGTAACTCTCCCAGCAGGACTTGACAGTTGATGATGTTATTGCAGAAAATGCATTTAAATTCTGTTAATGTGGTCCTCTCCCCGCTGAGACTATAGGATCTCTGTTCACCTGGTATCTTCTGTATTTATCCTGTCGCTGTTCCAGAAGCAGAACTATTAGTGCTGTAAGGGAATGGGCTTTTCTTCTAAGCCACAAAGGGGACAGTGGGTGAATTTAGTTTGCAATTTGATAAGAGTACTTCTTATCAGCTAGGATATTTGCATGAAATAGCTTCCTCAGTTCTTAGTTTAATGAATGAAGGAATCAAGTCTTTCAGTGTATATTGAAAATAACAATAAGGATTTGCCATCTGAAACTGATGTACATTGCTCCCTTTCCATCCTCACTGCCTACAAGTAAACATTTCTCAGGTGGTCACCTGGGAAAGCTCAGGGCCTAGGCACGCTGGCTCTTCAAGTAAAAAATTTGGACAACACGATGATGAAAGTCTTAGAGATGCTTTGCAGTGCCTTTGCTACGTTCAGTTTTTCTTCAAACAAACGTTCTTAAGATTTTCTCACAAGCTGGTAATTTTTCTGCTGTATCAAATTTCCTTCCCTGCTTCATCTATTTGGGTGGAAATTTAGTTGGTACGTGAACATGGCATGGCACATTTATTTGTGCTGGCAAAAAAGTCAAGTGGAGAGGTGGAGAAACTTGCCTCAAAGTTACAATGGCAGCTGCAGAACTGCTGAGGGACCCCCTTCCCCACTCCCTGAACTGCTCATCATTTTGCAGCTAAACAGAAGGATAGCCAACAGGCAGCTAGATAACAACAAACCTGCGCAGCAATCTGCCTTCAGCTGCCTGAGCTAAAGCTGCCTCTTCCAGGCAGCAGCAGAACCCATCCCTCTCCTCTCAGAGGCGAGCCCTGGTTGCGCCTGGCAGCACACACTGGTGATGCACCAGGCCCCACGATCTATCCATGGGGTTAGGCAGAAAGTAGTATCCAGGGTACCTATCATGGCAACATCTAAATGCGAGTATCAGAGCACTTTACAGACAAAAAGGTCTTTCCCCCGGGCTGTTTAAAATTTGCATGTTCCTGAGTAGAACCCAAGATAGCAGCAATGGTGATTCATTAAGATAATGATTTAAGTAGGAGGCTTAGGAAAGCCAGGGTGGATTAACATCCAAAGGGTTGTAGTTGGAGCTTCTCCACTCCAGCCTGCCACCTGCCCTTTTAAGGGAAGGGACAAATTCCAAAAGTCGAGAGAACTATGAATTAGCAGCAACTACATCACAACTGTAATGCCCGTAGGTTCAGGAGCACCACCTCTGCTCCAGCCCATCCTCTTTGGCAAGGTCAAGCACAAAATCTTACAGTAAAGGAAAATTTTCCTTGGCTTCATAAATTATTGGGTTTTACTTTATTATTATTATTATTATTGGTTTGTTAGTATAGGTTCTCCTTAAAAAAGATGGTATTTTTTTGAACTAAAATAGTTTTCCGTCCACCTTAGAAACCATTAAAGTTTTCCTCTGAGCAATTGACCTTCCCCACTATTGAATAATGAGACGAGTTCGATAAATTGATTGCTCCCCATATAATACTGTAGGTATACACAATGAAAAAAGCATACAAGTCCTTTCCACTCCCCAACATTTAATCCAGTCGTGATCAGTTAGAAGTTGAAACATGCTTTCTGTCCATAATGTGGGGTTAGTGCTCAGTGACAGGTCGCTAATACTTCATCCCTGCAGGGAGTAAGGCCTTGTACCATGATTTTGATAGACTACTTTTAGTTGCCTTCTAGAGAGATGCACAGGCAGCCACTTTTGCTGTTCTCTTGCTCACTCATAATAGTTGCAATAGGGCATCCCAGTGCACATTGCCCCACTCACCGCTAGCTGTGCTTGGTCTGAACGTCTTCTAGGCACTCTATCCCATGCTGATTCAGTACAGAATAGCTTCCTAGAATGCAATTACAGAAAGAGTAAGGGTTTGTCTTAAAAAGGGATTATTCCAGAACAGCTATTCCTTATCAATTGTTCCCAATCACCTTGTTAAGATGATGAAGTTAATTGGGAACAGCTCGTCCACCCAGCCTTGCAACTTCCCCTGGTTTGAATCAATGACCCTGTTTAGACGTGCCCTTAGTTAGCGCAGCACCATGCAATCACAGTGATGGATTCATCAATACAAATAGACTCAAAGTTGCAATGAAAGTAGAGCTGCTGCGTGGACACATCTCAGCTGAGTTTGCTGTAACTCGGGCAGATGACAGGATCAAGAAATATGTTTAAAAAATAGTTGTTCCTATAATGTTGTTTCATCACTACTGCATGTGACGTTTCGTAACTTGCAAGTCTCTGGATCTGCTTTGTTCAACCTTGGTTAATTCCTTAGACAGATAGAGACCTTAACAGCAGGGAAAATTTGGGTTCTGTAGCTTCTTTGTTTATTAAGTTCTTAGCTTGCAAGTTTTCTCATCCAAAAAGGGCTGAGAAAGTACCTGGCACATCTTGGATGCTTATTGAATACATTAAATAAATCAAACGTTTTATGATAAAATTCCACTCCCCCACACCAAACAGATGTAGGTGCAAGTCAAAGAAGCTTGAAAAATTGCACTAAAATTGATTTTGCTCCAGTTTTCCCCAAAGGAAAAAATTTGTGTGTGGGTTGAGACAAAAACATGGAAAATTTCAGCTATCATGAACAACTGAAAAGAAAAATGGAGGGAAGACAGAAGCCAAAACTGAACCTCACGATCAGACTGTGTAATTTATATACTCTCTGGTGTTCTGTATTACAGGCATTCCTGGACTTAAACGTAAAGTGAAAGAGTTTTCCTTGGGCTCATCACATTTATAGAGACATGTGCCAGATAACTTAATGCTGGAGACTTCCAGCCTGCTCAGGGGAAATCACAGACCCATGCAGAAGGCTCTTTGCTCAATTTCGGATTCGGAGAGGCTGGAAATGACAGGACCCACTGTAGCGAGGACAACTGACACAAGGCTGGGCAGTGTTGCTTATAGGTACACATGGAGTCCTACAGCACAAAAATCCAAGAAAAATCTTGCTCAACTGCCAGATCCAGCAGAGCATTTCTCGTACCCTGCAACTCCCTGTTCATCCCACGCCTATGTTCACTCTGACAAAGCTGTTCCATCCCAGTGCATCAGGGATCCTGTGTCAAAAACTAGCTGGTGATCCAGCCTGCAGTTACCTGGCACTGTAACTGGTAACTTTCAGTCTCCCTTGCATATATGCAATCCTAGTCCACATATGTAGTGTTTTATCAACAACTTTATGCATTTTTTTCCCCATAGGTGAAAAAGTTAAGAGAGATATAACAGAAAGGGGAAAAGACAATTATAAATACACACAAGTCAGATCAAGAGAAAAAAATAACAGAACAACTGAAACCACTTCCAGTCTCTCTATCCAACAATTTCCACACTCTCATGGTCTCTGGCACCATTTCACAGTAACCCCAAAAGATGTTCACCTGCTCCTGCAGCACTGAGAAACAAACAGTGGAACGGGAACAAAGAAGCTCTCACCTAGGATGCCCAGCACAATCCCCCGGCAGCATATCACAGAGAGAAAACCTGATTATCATTAAAGCAGAGGAAAACCAAGCGCGCACACACACAGCTCTACTGCTGCGCACAACTAGCATCCTCCCTGTTTTCTATACGCATCTAATATCAGGAGATTTATATTCAGGCCAAAAGCTCACGCTGGCAGGAGAGGAAAGTACTTTGGAGAAGAGAGGGGAAAGGAAAAAAAAAGCCTACAGTTTCTTGGCTTGCGATCAGCAGGCTGGATGCATTCTGTGGAACTAGGCCAAAGCGTTAGTTATTATATTCAGGAGAACATCTGAATACCAGCTCAAGGGAGCCGAGTTTGCGGCTCTCATTTATGCTGTATATCAATTGAATATCAAACCACATTTTCCGCCTTCTGAATAATAAAGCTTAATAGTTTGGGACTCCCATATGGTCTATTGTTAAAATATTTCCAAACACTGGCTGCTGCTTTATTTCTGAAGGAAAGATTTCTCTTTCCCCTTCATGCTTTTTTAAAATACGCGTGTTAGCAAAAGCTAAATATGTTCATTTTAAAAATATTTTCCGAGTTCTAAGAAGGGCTGAAGCATGAAGGGAGAAGGAAAAGCAAATACATTTTTGAAATTGGCTCTTTTTTTTTTTTTAATGTCACATGCAAACGTTTGTTGCAGGCAGAAGCAGCTGGTGCCACCAGGCTCTGCTGCTCAGAACAGGGGGTGCAGGAGCTTTCAGAAACCATGAGCTGCTCGAACAAAGAGGGACCACACAGGCTCAAACCATTCACAAAAGGACCCAGGCCGATTATTTGACTATTACTTACAGGGAAGCTTGACCAGTAATGTAGGCAATAAATACTGGAGAAACCTGTTCTGTGCATAACCCGGGTTTGTCTTTTCACAAGTCCTGCTCTCTAATTAGCTACTCATTCCTGGAGGGCATTGCTGATGGATGGAGTGTATCAATTTGGTATACGTTTTTTAAGAAGTTAAGAAACTTGTCAAATAATGAAAGCATCAGCAGAATAAACACTGCAGCGTGCTAGGAGCAGGAACCGGCGCTTCTTCCCAGCCACACCAGAGAAGAGTATCGTGTTCTATTTGCAAAAAAAAGATTTAGTGGCAGAGAAACTACCTAGCTTGCGAGGGTTGCAGTGCCCCAAGAAGCGCTCACCTTCCAGCTCTGCTTCCGCCGCTTGATCAGCGTGGACGGGCTCGGCTGCTCAGTGAGCAGAAGTGAAACTGTGGCACTGGGCTGAGCTCTGGTCTCTGCCTCTCGCCCTTGCTGAAGTGAGCCCCAAGCTCTCCGTGATGGGAGCCCTCAGTGCAGCCTTTCTGCTGGTCACCCAGCAAAACTGAAGGTGCTGTGCTAGGCATGGCCAATGGCAAAACACCACTAAAACGCAGCAGTTCCTACAGCCCAGGGAGCTAAGCAGAAGCTTCTGCTCCCTCCTTTCTCTTCTGTCGTAGCCCTCATTGCAGCTTCTCATTCCTATCTCCTACTGCCTGCCTGCTCCCCCTCCCCATCACCTATCTGCTCACCATCACCTCCTCTGCTCCCATGTGCAGGTCCTGGGAGCCAGCTGTGCTAACCCTGAAACTGGTTGCTCATACACATCAGCTGCCTCCTCCCCAGGCAGGAAGAAATTCCAGTATTTCAACATTTGCTCTCATCCCAAATCGGGGAGAAAAACTGAAATTAGAGACTCTTTGTAGATGGAAGTTCACAAGTTTAAAAAAAAAAAAAAAAAAGAAGAGAAACCTATGATTCTATTCATGAACTTTAGTGCATTTTGTCTCATTTGAAATGGAATATTTTAACTTTTCTGAAACCAAAGTTGTTTCATTTTGGTTTGGTGACCTGACCCAAGAAATCTTGTTCTGAGTCAGTGCACTCTTGAACTGTTTTTATTCCCACAATTGTGCACAGCCTCACAGGCACTGCAGTTTGGCAGCCTGATAACCCTGTTTGCACCTCTGGGTCAGTCTCCCTGGAAGGCAATTCCTGCAGCTAGAGGTGCCCCGTGGTTCCTGGGAGAGCCCTAATGCCGTGTGGGACGGCCAAGGCTTGGAGTCCAGAAGAGGATGGGTCCATGAGACCACTGCTCTCTGAGCAGCCCTGCGCTGCTACAAACACAGCACAAGGTTTTGAGCAGATTCTGAGTGAAATCTTTCAGACCAGTTAAGAAAAGCAAAGCAAAGAGGTATTCCCATTCAGGTAGCATAGACTTAGCAATGTAATATTTCAGGTAAAGAGCATGTTTATTAATTTTACGGATGAATAGAAGTCTAGAATTGGATTTTCTAGGGAAAAAAAAAACACACCTCTATTTCAAAGAAACTGTATTTTTTCCCTGAAAAAGCCGCTCCGAAGGGAAACTGAAATCAGGCTCAGACTGACCACAGCAGCACCTCCCTGCAGGCATTCTCACACACTTCTTAAAAATAACACAGTGAAGGAAGCTCTCTCTCGCAGAAATTTCCCCAGCAGGGACCTTAAATTACAGCAATATCAGCACCCCTCCGCCTCGTACACAGCTCCTGTAGTGACCCAAGGACTGCAGGATGGAGTCCACCAACCAAGCGTAACACCTAGTTCAGACAAGGATCGAAGGAGAGGTTTTGCAACAGATGTCTGAATCGTGCTGCTTCCAGCCGAGGAGCGGGCACGGCCCCGACAGGGTCAGGCAGAAACAAGCGCTGGTGGAGTTGAAGGCTTTCGGTTCTGCCCCGAATGTTTGGGGTGCCACCAACTCACACACACCAGACTTGTTTTTAAAACAAGGGGAAAGGATTCACCATGAGGGTTAGTGTGCCTTCACAGAAAGTTAATTGAGCAGTTTGGCTGCTGAATCTATACTGCTCGTCTTGTAATGTGCGTTTTTACCCTTAGGTCTGTGCATCTGAGAGAAGGTTGAGTGCGTGTGCATGTATGGCTTTGATTTACTTTTTAAAAAAAAGGAAAAAGGAGAGACACTTAGCCTGTAGTTTCAGCATTGGAAACTGCAATAAACCTCTCTTTTTAAACCCCATAACCTTCTGACTGTTTTATAGTTATAAGGAATCATAACCAAGGAAAGATTTAGCCTAACAGTGATCTGCCCTCAAAGACATTAATCTGTCACATCTAATAGAAGGGGAACACGGAGACGAACCTTTTCTCTGAGCAGTGCAAACAGATGGTGCATGGCTCTGGTGCGAACTTACTGAAAGTTGCCCCTATAACTGTGCACCCAAAGATGCTGGTTTTGAGTCAGTGTGAAAAGTATTTCTGCATGATTTCCTCGTGCTTTAAAACCTGAATTCTTTATGATCGTATCTCACCACTTCTGTGGTTGACACATCCAACCAGCTTTCCACCCACTTTTTCACCCCCTTTATGCCAGTAAGATTGAATCTTCCTTCTGTGTGCAATTTTTACATCTTCTCAAAGTGGTTCTTTACTTTTGGGAAATCAGCAGAAGATAAGTGCATTGTGACAAGGTGCTAGAGCTCATTTTTCTATCAAGACCTCAAACATAACTTCATTTGTCTGGGCTTCTAGTAGTTTCTTTCTTACCTCATAAAGCACACTGAAGTCTCCAAATTAGTTTCTCTTTTTCTTTCCTTCCTGTGACTTATATAGGAAATAAAGAGCTTATTTTCTTTTCTCTCTTCTTCTCCCAAACCTCAACACCAAACTTCTCTTTTCTAGTTTAATCCTTTGAGTTCTCTCCCTCCTCTTCTTAGGAACCATCTTCCTCCAGACTTGAGTGAAAAACATTTCTGGATCACTCTGCGCTGGGTTCCTTTCTGTCCTCCAGAGAAGCAACAAATGGCTCCTGGGACACTTTGCTCAGTTTCCTCTCCTGGAAGAAAGCCAAAGCTTACCCAGCTCCTTTTCCTCAGGTCAGCCACTCGGCCCACTGACCTATCCCCATTTTCTACCCACATCGAACAAGCCATAAGATTTCCAAACTTGTCCGAAGAGCTTAGCCCTAAATTCAGCTCGTTGTCCTATAAGAGACCAGACATGAAACCAACACCAACGCTTAAGAGTTCTCATGATATCTCAAAGCAGGTGAAGACCATTATTGTCAGATTCCTAGCGTGCAACAAGACCGATAGGGAGCACTGAAAGATATGGGGCAGTAAGAGACCACATTCTCTCGCAGTTTCAGTCCACAGGAGCATACAGAACTCAGAGGGCAGTAAACTTAGACACTGCTTTTCCAGACCAGCCAGTGGAGGCCTGGTGCTGGAAGGCTGAGGTAATCCCCAGATTGTCCCTCAGCACAGCCACCGGGAGCACGTCACTTTGCACGGTGAAAGCAGGGAGCGTGCTTTTATTTCACATTAACGAGCATTAGCATGGAACGCAACTTCCTTCCCCTCCCTATTTTTGATGTCATTCAGGAGCAGAATGAGCATTTTGTTTTGTTCTGCAACAGCAACATACCGCAACACTGGGGAATAACATGAGAGAATGAAGAAAAAAAATCCAGGTGGCAGACACTTACTGCTCTGGCCACTGCACAAAATGAAGGCTTGAGTGCACATTTTTGCCTGATTGCATAGCTGTCTCTGCTACCCATCTAATCTGCTTAGAAAACTGGTTTTGAAGGATATGGTTCAGACATACCATAGCCCTTGCATGGGGGGCGGGGGGTGATGAGGAGAAAAAAAAAGTGCTGCAGCTGCAAAAGATAAAATAGAGACAACTAATTTTCTCAGAGGTTGCAACACAACCTCTCCCCCTCCTCCACATGCAGTCACTGCACTGGCAGGATAAGCTGGAGATTCTCCAGCGTAAGCAAGAAGGCACAACAAGGTGTGCAGGCCCTTCTCCACCCCGATACCCACAGCCCTTGGGGGTACCACAGAAAGCGAAGGCTGACAACCAGCCGCTCCAAGGGAGGTGGTGACATTCCTCCGCCTGCTCGTTTCAGTTGCGTTCTCGTTTTTAAGAGGGGACGTGAGAAACGCACATTGCTAGATGTTACGGTGAGACAACAACGAGCGCGAGGGAGTTGCAAACTCCTGTTGTACCAATTGGTGGCTGGGCTCTGAACTTTCATTGTGTGATCCGATTTCTCCTGTCATCCAAGCCATTTTGCAAACTCCAAGCATACGTTCATTTAAGCCATGTGTCCTGAAATTTAAACAGCTGAAGGGGATGGGAGGGGTAGGGAGAGAGAGAAGGGAACCACTGGATTTCTGGGGACAGGGTCTAAAATACACATTTGCACAAGGAAGTCTCACCGTAGATAGTCACTTAGCAAAACAACTACAGCTGCTGACAGGCAAGAGGTACAGTTTCAAGTGACCATCAGACATAAAATAGGCCAAATAAATGACTGCAGCCTAAAGGGAGCGGGTGGGTGTGCTCCCACAACTGTAACAGAGATAACAAATGGATTACCAATGGGTGACCCAATGGCAAGGTTAGAGACCCTGATTTTGGTTACACTGTAGCAATGGCATTACCTAAGATCTAGCAGAAGTGAAACTGAAATCAGAGTCTGACCCAGGATGTCAGGGAGGCAGCTGCTTTGGGTCTTCAATGCCTAGAATTTCAACCCAGTTTGCTTTGTTTCAAGAGTTTAGGCTGTCTTCAGCAATAGGGCTAGCAGCTTCTGCCAGCTGCCACGTGATCTGTAAGGGTGTTGTCTAAATAGAACTTGACTTTTTTTTGGGGTGGGGATGGGAAAAAGGAGGTGAGGATTGCTTGTTATGAAGGCAGATAGCATGATACGCATATTGGGGTTTTTTTTTGACTCTTTTGACAAAGGTATGCGTTCCTTTATTTCCCTTCTCTGCCCCTCTATACACTTTTACCCTCTCCTTTGTGCTCTCCTACATGCAGACCCATCAGCTCTTTGAAAGTACCAAGAATGCCCGTTGTGGTCTTTGTGGGGTCTTTGAGGTTGCATTGCATGATTGCTTACTCCCTGACTGAAGTGAAATACAAGGGTTTTTTACATATATATAAATAATTTTTCAGCTTTCCAAAATATTAATTGCTTACGGAAATTAAACATCTGCTGGCAATAAAATCCCCATACAAATGAGAAGACAGTTTCATTCTGACTATAGTGCTTTTCTTTGTTAATTGCTAAGAATACCACTTTCTTGTCATTTACAGTGGTAATTTCATTAGTTCTCCAATTATCAAAAAACTTCCATTCTTTCTCTTTCTTGACAGAAAGGAAAAGGTCTAATTCCCACCTCCACATCAACTCTCAGGGTCTGCAAAACCAAATGAAAAGCAGTCTGTTACATCTAGGCAGAACAGAGATGGACTGTATGGGTAGCAGAGTCCACCTGCAGACCTTCTCTTCTCTCCCTCCATCGCCCACAGTGCCCCAGGACTCTGCCAAATTTTCTTAATTATTGCGCTACAGAGCACAGCTGCTGTGGCAACTAGGTACTGCAAGTGCAAAGAGGAGCTGAAATGCTGATAACGTGAGAATGCTTAGAATAGCCGATGCCAGGGAGAGAAGAGGGACACCAGCTGAATGTGCATCACACAACGAAATAAGTCAGTTGGGTAAAAGCCCCCATATGGTTGCTTGGGAACATAGAGCTAAAAGGGCCTTTACTGTTTTGAGAACTGCAGATCTCCTCCAGCTTATCATCTTCCTTTCTGCAACTTGGTGCAAAAACATGGGGAAAAAAAAGAAGGAAAAACCATGATATTTTGTTGTACAGGAAAAGGACTAGTCCTTTGCATGAGTATGTTTTCTGCATTCAAGAATCTAAGAACTTAGTTGCAGTACTTGCCCTCTATCCATTTAGGGGATGAAAGGCAAGGCCTAGCTGACTCAAGGTCAAATAGCAAGTTCAGCAGCAAACTACGACAAGGACTTGGTTACATCCAAATCTCATTCAACAGTTCTACTCATTAGATGGAAGAGACGTTAAACACACTCATGCATCAAAAATTACTGATGCCCTGGCAGGTCAGCCTGTGATATAGAGCTGGGAACTCGCGCGTCTCCTTCCTCTGCCTCCCACCCCACTCTTCTCACTCCAGTGTCAATCCAAAGCCCATGTGATGAGATTTTCTTAATCAGCAATTAAATAGTTAATGCTTACATTACAGCAGATGGAACAGGAGTTGCTGCAGGGAAGGTATGCAGAGGGAAGGAGGAGAAAAGAGACAGCAAGGAGGAAAAGGCAGGCACAGAAACAATCCTGAAGGAAAGCAGTTTTCCCACTAAAAGGAGTGATTAGTTGACTAGACAACGTAACCCGTAAGACTTTGTCTAGACTAGGATAAAATGCTGCATTGTTGGACATGTTTGAGAGGCATCGTGTAGGCAAGGCTCACAGGCTCTGAGCATGTGGTAGCCAAGGTAGAGGCTAATTGGGACATGTTCCTTAACACATCTCGATGTTCCATTCTTAAATCCTTGCCCAAGAACTCAAGGCTATGCAAAGCAAAGGTCTCTGATGTTGTCCCAGCGATTGTAAAAGCAACAACTACAACATAGTGCAAAGAAATCAGGATGCCAAGGAACATGCATGTCTTACAACTAGTGTTTTCCATATGCTTACTGAATGTCCATGAACGTAAAATATTCACCTATATTGTACTGAACAACCTGCTATGACATTTTTCCTCTAAAAATCTAATCAGAGCTCCAAATGCCAATAGGAAAAGACACTCCAGGTTAACAGCCTACACTCTTGTGAAACTTCTCCTTTGCTCAGTGTTTGCTCAGGCAGATTTGGGAAGGAGGGGGTGGGGGAAAGAAGAGAGGGCAAAGAAGAGTGTGCCCAGGGCCTTAGCAACACCATCATTTCGACAGTCCATTACCAGATTTGTAATTAAAAGCAAGTCCCACCTTACTAGGGCAGCCAGATGCATCCACAGAGAACTTCTTCAGAGACATGTTACAATAAATACCAGGAGAATTACGAATGTTGTAGCTTCTTAACCCTTCCAGCAGTTTTTTGGGAACCGCCTGTCAGTTTGAAAGACTGATCGCTTTCCTCTTGGCTTGTAGGCTCTAGGTGTGCCCCTAACCAAATAGGCTTACCACTTAAAAGCTTAATTGCACCTGTGGCTTAAACCTTATCCCAGACAGTATTTGGGAGCATTTGGATTTGGGCGTTTCAGGTGTGGGACTGGGGCCTGCATTCACAAACAGAGCTAGACAAGTCAGAGTAGGAGCCCCTGGTGCAGGCAGACTATGCCAGGCAGCAAGGGATGCGGAAGGAAGAAGTGTTTTTTTCCATTTTGATCACATTTATCTATATTTACATTTCCAAAGTTGGGTTTGAGTAACGTCCATCTCCTTGTTTGTGACTGAGGGCAGGTTCCACAGTCTCAGATTTCTTTTCCACAACAAAAAAGATCAAAGTTTGAGCCACTTGTGCAACTTAGGTGTTTACAGTGAACTGGTCTAATCGCATGGCAAGCCCTCCCTCCGTTATCAGTCTCACGCTCCTTCATTCCATATGCACCAGGAAGGACCGGGAGGAGAGAGAACATGTCTGGCTTGGATTATAACCCACATCCCTTCTGTCTGCCCCTGCACTGGAACTAAAACACTGCATGCCAGGGAAGGGTCTAATGCATTCCCTTGTCTGCAGGGTTGGCAAGTCATTCCCAGACTGTGTTTTTAAAGAGGCTTTAAAAAGCAGCCAAATGCAGTGTAAAGAACCAAAATGAAAGACTAAGATCCCTCTGCTCACCCTTCTGGTACTGCCCAGGCAGTACAGACACACAGTGCATCCTACTGCCTGAGGAAACCTGTGCTGCCTTTTCAAAGTTATTGGAGAAGGAAAGGTAAATAAATACAGCACAATAGGAGTCCATGCTTGCAAGCTTCCTCATTCCTAATCTCATTCTGTCTTCATGCAAGGACACACAAACTTTCTGGGTCTCAGGTTTGTAAGCTATAAAAACGGAGCTAAATTTTAGGGTTTTGTGAAATTGCTTTAATTAACAATCACAAAGCGCACATCTTCAGATGGAAGGTGCATAAATATTAATGAGCGCTGACTACCGGCAGTGTGCATGTCCCCGAGGAATCGTAAGCATCATGGATGGATCAAAGAGGGCATGTAGCTCTGAGAGACGGAGTGGTGGGAGTTGGCTCTGTGTTTAACTATTTTCTAAAGTAGATCCTCAGCACTGTTGTGGATATTCCCTATCAAGTTACAGCAGCTTTCAATTAAAATTACATTTTATCCTTAGGCAAAATTCCAGAGTGTACCTTTTAATATTAGCAGGGCACATTTTTACTCATGTAGATCTTTCTTCCACATACATATACTAATAGATCTTCGTAAATAGGGGTCAGACCAACTGGGAAATAGAGATTTTCACTTCATTCTGATCTAAATCAATCCCCCTTACCTAGCTGTGTAACCAAACAGCTTCCTGCTGTACGGGCAGTGCCATGGCAAGAAGCAGGATGGAGACGTGGCAGCTGTTTGCTTCACGGTTAAAGGGATGGGGATGAATCTGGCAACGCTTCAGCCATGGAGCAGAAAACTGTGTGGTAAAGATGCTGCTTCTGTTTCCCTAAGCACAAGCTGGGGCTCTGGATGGGCTCAGGAGGGGCCGAGCCCTCGGCCGCAGCGCTGGGGGTGCTGTGGGGTGGCCCTGCAGCCCGAGCCCCAGTGCCCGGGGAGCGGGGAGGAGGCCGCGGCCTGCTCAGGAATGCCGGATGGCCGCGGGCCTCAGCAGTGTTTTCCAAAGAGGTGCTTATGTTTGTTTCTCTTAGGGTCCAGCAAACCTGTGGGTTTTGTTATTGGGGGTGGTGGTGGGGAATGAGGAAGAGTTGCTCTGTTGTTTTTTGAAACATTAGAAGACAACAGGGAGCAGAAACCAAAGATCTTTCTTTTCTCTGAGGAAAATTCGGTCTCATTGGCTGACTTCTTGCCTCTCTCAGGCTAGTAAGACCCCTTGGCTGCTCCCTGCCAGGGCTTCCTGGGAGCTTTGCAAGCTGGAGATGCGGCCAGCCAGGGGGCCCGGCCTGCTCTGGGGCCTGCGTTGCGCTCCCTCAGTGGGATCAGACCCACGGCCCTCGGTCCTGCTGATCCCAGCCAGGTCTGCACAGCTTCTGCTTTCTGCAGTTGCTGCTAAGGCAGTGCTGTGGGTGCCTCTGGATTTGTCTACACTGGAACAGATTGCTTAGTGGCAGTAGCAAGACCAAAAAAATCAAATAGCATCGGCACCCCCGGGGTGGTTGTAATTGTGTCCCTGAGCTGCTCAGAGGGAGTGCAGCAAAGACACGGTTAAGGATCCTTGACAAAATGGGGAGAAACTTGGAAGATGCTTAGAACAGACAACACCTTGATATCCAGGGGGAAAAAAAAGAAAAAGCCCCAGAAATGAATTTTCTTTTGGGGTACCAGTAAAAGACTGGGTGCTCACAACATACAGCCAGTGGAGGCCAAAACAACAGCCTGTGAACACTTGGATCTACTAGCTATGTTCTGCTAAGAGAAGATAGAAAACAGAACTGTGCCTTGATACTAAGTAACATAGATCTTCCCACAGTGCCAACAATGTTTGGGCAAGGAACTGGGAACCCAAATCAGGGGGACAGGAGGTTAATTTCTTCCTCAGCCACATCAGGGAATGAGTAGTGTGTTTTGTAGGAAGCTCAGGCACCATGTCTAGCAAATATCTCTCCATAAACTCCAGCCCAAAAGAATTTCTTTAGAAAAGGTCATACCACCTGCTGTTCCTGAATTAAGTTAATTAGCACTTGTTCCTCTCTGTATAAGATCAGGGATCCTCCCACAAAGGAGGTACACAACCAAATTGTTAGAAGATGTATATATGCCGTCTTAAGCAAACAGGCTTCTTTGTAGTATCACTAAGATTCCCTCTGATCATCCCTATAGAAAAAACACCCAGTTGGAGGGGAAGCAGCCTGGGAGACTAGCATAACCAATGCTTTGCCAGGCACAGGAGCGCAGCACTGCACAGTAGGCATGCTGATACTTCAGTATCAGGTAGCAATCTCTGTCTGGATGACTTTAATCAGGTCCAGCATCAGCCTTCCATACAGAATGAAATATTTGAACTACAGAATTTTTCTCATCTTGAAGGATTTGCAGTGCTTTTTCTCTTCTGACACTTTTTTTTTCTTTACTCCATCCAGGCATTAATGCTATACACTGAAGTATTTCACTTCCCCTCCATGTGACCAGCTACATGCATTGAGAAAAAGTAAATCCAGGTAAGACCTGCTATCAGTTATATCTGGGTGCAACTGAAGTTTGATCAGCAGTGAAGGTCAACACGCTGTTCTGTATTTCCTGTCCACAAAAAAAGTTACACAGTTCGCTTACCGAAAGGAGAAAAAAAATAGCCTAACCTACCGTGTGGTTCTTGGGCACAGAAACATTGTCATAGGTTGCCTGCCACAATACTTACTGTTGGTTTACAACAGTCGTTTAAAAACAGAAACCCAAACCCAAGTGTTTAATTACAGACATGTCCAGCATAATCTAACTCTAGCATAGCATAAACTACGTAGGATGCTAAACCCTACTTCTTAAACTGGGAGCCTTTCTGACAGACAGCCATGGCTGCTTGCTCTGAACACAGCCTCGAACCTGCTAAGCAAGAAAGGATTACACCAAGGAGGACAGGCTCCAGTTCCCTGGGCAGAACACTGCTTTGCAGGCCCATAAAAAGGGTCCAAAGACTATTTGTGTCAACTCCCTAAACCACAAACCACAGCTAGCCCTCCCTCTGAAGCAGTTGCACACTGCTCCTTGCAAAGCTGAAGCAAGATATTTTAGCATCCAGATCGCCTTCTTTGGGGGCCCACCCATCCCTTTTGGTCTCTTTCCATTCCTTATCACAGACTTACAGACCCTCTCCCCGGGCAGCAGCAGAAACTAGGGCATGTTTGCCTGCACATTTGGCACCCTTCTGTTTCACTCTTGCCCTTTTCTTCTGACCAGGGTGCAGCTTACCCACCCTTGCTGGTTTCTCTGATACCAAGAATGGGGTCATACACAGCGAATCACATCTAAGAAATGAGAAATTGGCAACTTTGGCATTTCAAACAGAAATGCCTGGAACACTGCACTCAGTATTTAGCTTTAAACTTTAAAATAAACAAAGCAAAGCTGAACTGAGGCAAACAAATGGCTTATAGGAAGCTCAGACTTGTCCTACACTTTCAAGAGAGTCATTTCCCATAAATACTCATCTTTTTGAACAGAAGAAAGGGGGAGAGGAGACAAAACAAACTGAGTCAACTGCTTACTGTCTTTCTGATTCAGAGTCCTCAGCAGATGTAAGACAGAAAACTATTCTATGAAAAAGTTCCTTTTTATGTATCTGGGACAACCCCCAAAATTTTTACCAGAGGGGAAGAAGAGGACAAGAACTAAACTGCGAACTTGTCCGCACCCTAGCAGGAATTCACCCATTTTTCACCTCCCACAGGTATCATTAGCATGCTACTGAGAGCAGAAAAAAAAGCAGCTAAGATCAAACACAAGCTAGTAACAAAGCTCTTCCTCTTGTCATCCTGCAATGGGCCAGAATTTCTGGCTGCAGCTAGTCTTTTCCTGAAAGGCTGGGTTAGTTCAGAGTCCCTTTTTAAAAGAAGTGCCACACTATGAACGTGCTACAGCTGCGACACAGAAAGTGCAGAAGGCAGGAAGTCTGACGTTCACACCAACCTCGGCCCCTTCACTCACACCTCTTTTCAAATGTGCTTTAGCACATGGAGCCCACATTTTCACATTCTCAGAACTAGCTTTATCTATCACATTGCAAGTTGAAGAGAATTTTTAAAAACTGTACAAATCCCTCTTTTCAAATTCAAAGAATCACTCTACCGAGATAAACTTTTAAATTATAAAATTTAGTCTGTTCATCTCTCTGATTTTTGCAATAAGTTGCTATACTCCCTTTTAAAATAATCTAATTTTTAAAAACTAAAATACAAATTGAAACACCATACCAACTGTTGTCACAGTCCAAAAATGTCCGGATTTTCAAACTTAAGTCCACCCCTGTATAAAAGGGCCACACACATGTAGGTGTCAATCAGACACTGTGGCAAAACAGAGGGACCCAGGCTGAGATTTCAGAATGGCACAGTTTCCTGGACAGAAACAAAGTGCCAGTCCTCACTCATCTTAAATAATTTCTGCATTTTAAAATGCTGTCTTTTTGAATTTGACCTCAAAGACAACTTGCTTTGTTTCTGCATCTCCTGTTTTGCAGTGTTGATACTAGTGGGAAAAGAGGGAAATAAAGACAAACACACTGTATACAAGGCTACACCGTAATTACACCTAATATTGTCATTGGGACTGTCTTTGCAGGCAACTCAGGAGGTCTGTTCTGTGGCCAGAAATTCTGTAGCCAATACTGTGCATTTTTATTCCACACTTTTAAAGAAACCATCTCCATTCCCCTCCTCTCAGCACCAGAATTAAAATAAAAAAACATTCAAAATATTTGTGGGAAATGGCAGACAAATGGGTTGAAAAGTCTGGAGATTGCTTGGCAGCCAAAAGCCACGTGCAGAAATTAGCCATGGCAAGTAACTATGCGAGGACAACAAAACCCAGCATTGTCCAGCATTTGGACACTCAGCAAAAGGCTGATGATTGAGTGGAAAGAGCCAACCCCACATGATACTGCAAGGTCTCAAGTACTATTTTGAATCAGGTAAACTAATATCTCCTGTACCTGTTCCAAACCACGTAGTAACACATGGTCTCTGTTTCTACAGCCTTCTGGCTGCCCTCTTCAGAGTAGCATCTATCTTGGAGAAGATCTTGTATTTTCTTTTTGTCTCTGAAAAAGGATCCCAAACAAGTGGCAGGGGCACACAGTTTTGGAGGCCTTTGCATGTTTATCTTTACTGATAAGCCTGCAATCTTTGCTGCAAGCACATCAACTTGTGTCTGCAGCAAAACCTTATTCCAGTCAATGCCCTCCTTGGAGCAGGCTTCCTCAGAACTGGGCACTGTATTTAACCCCTTAGTGGCAGATATAAAAAGACTCTGATGTGGAAAACCTATTTTCCCTACTCAAAGATGTATGATGTTTTCACACATCTTTGAAAAGCAAGCAAGCAATTAAGCCAGGCCTGCTTTGATTCAGCAGCAGTGCAGGTTACAGATACTACCAGAGAAATTTACCCTAAAAGAGCTCCATCTTCCCAGACTCCTCTGGTTCTGTGCAGACCAAAAGTATTGTCCCTTTAAAATAAAGAGATGAAGCTATCTAAATTGCAGATTGAATGTATGAAAATTCATTAGGAGGGCTTGTTGAAGTTATTTTGTGTAATTGATTGGAGACTGTCAGCAGGAGGTATTTGGATTTCTAGAACTGGAGAATCAGCCACAATTCCAAGACATCTGATCCTTTTCCAGTAGGTCGAATAAACCTGCTCACACAGCTTTGTTAATACTTGTATTCTCAGTTCACATACACATATGCATGCCAAGGGCAAATACCCAGAAAGCCAGAGATCTCCCAGAGCTGAGATGCCAAGAGTTTGGACAGCCTAAAAATTACAAACAAGTGGCTTTTCTCTGACAGCAGGTTCCATTTATTTCCTCCCACTTGCTCTTTCCCCATCTCCTTCCTACACCCCTGAGTCAACCTCCACCAGGCAAGTTTCAGTGAAGCATGTGCTTTGCCAGAGGTGTTTTTAAATTATGTTTTTAAAAGTTTATTTATAGTACACACGCACAGCGCATGATGCTTTCAGGGCTTCTGGAGACTTCAGCATTAAAGGCATCAACTGCCAGGTGGAAGGAACACAAATTCATCAACTGATCCATAGAAAACTACCTCCCCTTATTTGTCTGCTTCTGTACTCCAGCTCAAATCTGGAGTGAAAGAAAATATATATTTTTTTCTTTTATCTCCTCCTCATTATTCATAACATACATGATCAATGTACTAAAATTCCAACTGAAAAATTCTAGAGGAAGCCAACTTTGGGCAAAACCAGCAGCCCATGAGACAACGGGAGGATTCTGTGAACAGTTTCCTATTAGGCCAAGAGTTGGAGAACGGCTCAATAAACAGAACTGGGTGAAACTTGCAGGCAAAGTTCACATGATCCAACACTCCTTGCATCTGGAAAGCAGCAAGTTTCATTAAGCAGTGTTTGTCCTAAATGGAGATACTTGGCTCATGAGACCGGTCTGTCCTCTCATAAGAAAAATGTAACATGACCACAAGACCATTTCCAAGCAGAAAAGGATGCATTTCCAGAAGCAAATCTCAGCTCATGTCAGACCCAAGAAAACAGTTGTGCTAATGGTTTGGCTTTCCCATCTAAATGCAACCCAAGTCACGTCTTACCGCAAAACTTTTGCTATTGTAGAGAGATGCCACACTTTGCTCCTTGCTTTATTCCTGCTCTGTATCTGGCCTGGGCAATAAACGTCCACTAGCCAGGCCTTTCAAATCGAAGGGTGTATTCGGGGTAGGTTTTACAATGAGTTTGACTTTCTCTGTTCTTAAATAATGCAAGTTGCTGAAATATTGTTTCCTCCGCTGCACAGCAAATAAAAACAAAGCATGTACTCAGAGTAATGGCTCAGAAACCTCAACATTAGGAGGCGGCACAGAGGTGTTCTTGGAGGAGAAGAAAAGGATGCGTTAGGCAATTCGCTAATGCCCAGAAACTCTCCCTGAAGAAGCCAGCTGCACGCCCAAATGCCTCAGGACAGGGCTGAGTCCATCCCTCTTTCCACAAGAGCAGCTTTCTAAATAAAGAGGTCTTCACACGCAGGACTTAGGAAACTTAATTCAGATTAACCAAAGTGGTGAATTTAAAGTGAATTAGCTAAACCACATTTTATCTCTGTATAGGCATGCTTATTCAGTATGAAAAGAAACTTCAATTTTATTTCATTTTATCAAATTCAAAGCATTTTAATTCTAAGTAATAGTGCCCATGCAGGGACTAATGAGCTGAACAAAGGATGAGCTACATGTTATGTTGGAGCTGAATATGGCATAGGAAGTCCCACCACTTCTACACTGAGTTCATTCACCCACACACTTTAAAATATGCTAACTAAAATTATATATTCACTGTTTCTAAGTATCCATGTCTACAAATCTCAAGCTGCATTAAAAACAAGCAAACAAACAACAACAACCAGCAGAACTCTGTCTTTAAATTTGTCTTTTATTTCAATCTACCAGAGCATGTGTTGTTAAGAATAAAAGTATCAGCTGGCAAAAGTGAGAAAAAAGGCATCAATATCATAAAACATGGAAAAAGACCACAGCACATGAGAAATATTCATGGTATTACTTCATGTAGCGAAATGACAGAAACCAGATCCCAGCCACATCTGTGCAACAGTTTTCTTATGGACCTGGATCTAGATTTGACTTCCATAATTTCCATGACCTACACCTACCCACCTACCAGAAAAGATTGTTCTTAAGTTTTAGAACCAACGTTGTTGTGCTGTTTGTAAGTAATAGGGCATGTTTCCAGCTTACCTAAGCAAGCCAAACCTCTTACAGCTTCATGCAGGGCCATACAACACCACAGCTCAGTGGCATGCACACAGCCGTTTATCATCAGAATCACAGAATTGTAGGGGTTGGAAGGGACCTTGAGAGATCATCGAGTCCAACCCCAGCAAAGATCACTTCACAGACAAGAAATGGCAAACAATGGTAAATTTCCTGCTGTCATTTAGGAAAAGAGACTTAACCTCTCTACTTTGGTTTATCTAAGACTGCTGGGACAGCTTGGGGGAAATCAGAACCAGTAGCCCCAATTCTTTACCTACTGGTCATATTTATACAATGGTACCTCTTACACAGATGGGTTATAGAAATTCAGCTAGCAAAAGGGAGGCTGACCAACTGCTTGAAGTGAGAGCATCTGGTAACTGCGGTTACTGAACAGGCTGAACCCAAAAGATCTTTCCCCACAGAAATAGATGCTACTTTCCATGCCACCTCCTTCTAAGTGGGCAAGGGAGAAAAAAGGGATAAAGAATTTTTTTTATAAATGTTAAGTAAGCAACATTGGCTCCGGTGCAGTCTTCTGCAATAGGGAACAACAACTTCCCTAGCAAGTCAAGATTGTTAAACAGGAGATAGATGAAAGCATTGCCTCAGAATGCAAGGAAATCCCAGGCTGGCTGGTTGATAAAGAATTAGCAATACATAATTAAAAAAGCGCTCTCCCCTTCCTCATCCCTGAGGTAAACACAGATCCTACATAATATTGACTTCCACATCAGCACCAGAGAACGAAGATATCGCTTGAGGTCTTTTTCATTTGTAGCCAGGCCTCTCTCCCTCTTGCTTTCAGTTGTTGGAGGCTATTTCACACCAGGTACCAGCAATGTTCCTGTGCAGCAGGACATGCTGTTCATATGCACAGCTTGTGATGAAAGGTTTAGCCACTGGAGAACACCAGGAAGAAGGGAACTAGATAGTAGTTCTTATCTTGACCTGCAATAGAGGCTCAGTGGTCCTTTACTGGTGGCCTTGGCTCTGCACCAGTGGAGCCAGCCCTACTGCTCTTGTGTTTGGAAGGGAGGAGTAGGGAAGAGCTCAGTCACACTTTACTGAACAGGATAAATCCTATCATTTGGTAATACCACCTGGAATACAGTCTCTCAGGATCCTCTCCAGGAAAACCTACCGAAAGACCAAGGACATCTCCTGCATTCACCAGGCCTAGCATGCAGAAAACAGACGAGACACAGCTGCACAGTGCAGAAAGACCTCTGTATAGATGGAGGTGGAAAGGACTGAAAGCAGAGGACAGAGGCCTGCAAAATTGAGTGCTACAGAAAAAGCACACAGGCAAACAGTTTATGCTTCTAGCACAAGAGACAAAGGGGCTACTGACAGCTGGCAATCCAAAAAAAGAGCCAGCAAATAATCAAAGCTAGCAAAAATAAGAAAAGAAAAAGGAGGTATGAATGACAGCTGCCTGGAGTGATTGCTTGTCTATAGGCAACAACATCAGCGATGCACTGAGGAGCAATACCACGCCTTGTTTTCCCTGTCCCATAGAAAGTTCAGAACAGAGCCACTGGAGCACAGGGCGAGGTGGTGCAGCTGGCCCATGGGGTTCCTCGGTCCCCAGTTCAAAGATTCGGGGAGTCAGCAGAAGGGGATTAACTGCAAGTATGTTGTACACGAAGGAGAATACCCAGCTACACAGAACACTCATGTACAGGCTAAAAACTCTCTTGCCTTAGGGTATAAGCCAACCACTAACTTCCTCTATGGGCAAGTTATTCCTTCGTTGTTTGTTTTAGGAGCTGTACCTTTCCCTCAAGCATCTGGTGTTTGCCTCTCTTGGAGGGAGGATGCCAGTCTAGACAGACAGATCATGGCTTCTTTCTGGTACGGCAATTACTGCATTCCACCCTGGAAGGGGGAGAACACACTGGGGAAAGCGAGGAATGTTAGATGGCAAGTTCCAATAACACACGGCTCCATTAAGTTGCCTCCCCTCTCCATCTGGCCCTGTGCTCCCATGCCAGCAGCACACCAGGAGCACACAGCAGCAGGGCATGGCCCTTCACATTTTCAAAGAGTTCTGTGTTCCACAGCAGAATTTGGGATCAAAGCTGAGCAGGGCTCGGATCTCACCCTGGAAGTCTTCATGCATGCAAGAAGCAGGATGTTCACATGTGAGTAAATGTGTTACAAAACAAGAGGCCAGAGCAAAATTGTGGTCTGCAGCCCAAATTAATATAGAATGCAATATTTAAAAAGAACATATCTCACTAAACACAACAATGCCTCGACATCAGGCTAGATCAGTCACTGCTCTATATAATCTGTGCTAAAAAGAGCCATCAAAGTTTACCTACAAAACCTATTCTCTGCAACCTTTGAGTAAGCCATCACATTTCCAGTAGAATAGTATAGCAAATGCTTGTATCAGGCTATGAACTAGGGCTTGGGATAGCATATATACTTGAAAAGTGCATTTTGCAAGGCCCATTCTTCCTAGAATATGTAGGAGCCAGAAGGCTCCCAAGTCCTTCAAGACAACTGAGGTTTGGACAACTTAGACCTGCCTTTTTACCAGAAAATTCTCTCTGTTGATTTTGGCTTTCTGCCAGTTTAACCTTCAAATCCAGGTCTTCCAATCTGTGTGTTAGCAGAAATTACAGGTAGATATCAGTCCAGGTGAGCTGCCCAGACACTCTCTGTAACCTGCTTCATGGTTACTCTTCTTGAAGGCAGCAGCTGCTGCTGCTTCATTTATCCACTGGAGCCCTCATTTCCTTACTGCTGCAGGGAAGGCAGAGCTAAACAGAGGAGACACAAATAGCCAACAGGGAAGATCTTGCCACACTGAACAATAAAAAAACAGGAAGCTCAAAGCCTACACCTACCTATTGAATTTGTGCTGGTTTTTAAAAGCAGCAGAAGATTGTGGGTAAGCAAACACAGGTACAGTTGAATGACTTATCTAAGTTTAGACAAGTGGTACCTAAATAGTGCTATTTTAGCTTATTACTGTAACAAATACGAGAATTGATTTAATAACCTAATGTTGGTTTTGGACAGTTGACATCTGCATCAATGGACCAAGATGCTAATTATACTATCTTATCAAATCGGTGTACAATAATAGAGCTTTCCATGCATTGATGAAACTAGGTTTGGCTCTGCATCAGAAAATAATCCCTGAAAGACAGAAGAGATACTCTTTAGCAGGAACTTTTCATGACTGAGTGCATAGTTGTTCTTTTCTTTATTCAAAATATTTATTTTTCAAAATAAAGTATCATATTTAAGGTATCACAGGACAAGAAATTTCCTCTAATAATCTTTTATTTAAACTCCATTTATCTTTCTGAGAGGTAGCCAATACAATTCTCCAAAAGACTTAAGTAAAAGGGAAATAACTACTGGTGCATATGCAAATCTGTTCATTGTAAGCCTACAATAAAGCTTTTTCCATCAAGGTACAAGCAAAATGACTTACTGACATTAACTGGCAAGTACTTTGCATTCGCATGGTATCTTTCATCTACAGACTTCAAAGTATCTGACAGGAGGCAGGCAGGCGTTGCTGCTCCATCCGGCCAAGAAGCCGAAGCACAAAGTGGCAAGGTCTCCCAGACAAGGTAAAACCATTAGCAGAAATCTAAATTAACTGATTCTCAGACCTTAAAAATGAACTGCATTGCTCCCAGTGCAAGTTACACGTGCACCAATGGGCAGAACCACCACTCACTCACACTTCAAGAACTGCCAGGGATTCTGTAAGAATTTTAATCACATTCATTAAAAACTAAATAAATATGGAACACAGTACTCTTCTCCAAACAGAGAAAAGATGAGGATCTGAAACCAATCCAGATCTTAAGTTCTGTAGTGTACCAAGGAGAAGCACTCCTTGCATGAACCTATAAAAGCACAGGTCTTCATTCACGAGAAGAGGAATGGAAATCCTGCTTCATAACCTAGCAAATGTTTAAATAAACCTGTTGAGATGAAGATCTCTCCTCTCTGGAGGACATCTAGGACTATCAGAAAGGTCGTGGAAATAATTTCAAAAACGGCATCTTAAGAGAGCCTTGTTTCAGCTCTTCACTGTGTTCTTACAACTGACTAAATGCTAACTGCCCAGAGTGTTCAAATGGTCAGCAGAAACTCCTTTTAAACATAAATATGGAAAAAAAAGATCCCTGCACAGTGCTGTTTTAAAAGAAGTGTATGGATTCCTGTAACTTTCAAAACAAACAAAAAATGGTGCTGAAGCAATCTGTGGAGCAAGCAGTCTTTTAGCATTTATACTGCAATAGAAATATTTAAAAATGCACTCCTTAGTTACGAGATCTCCCATGGTCTATGGAGGTGGATAACGTTGGAGGCCACTAAATCCTAAAGTTTATTTTTCTTAAAGTTTTCACTTCAAATAAAGCTTTGTTTTAAAATATATAAGGGCAACTGTTAGTGCATTGAGGTCCTGGTTATTAGCCAGCTAGAGCCCATGAATTATGTTTAGTGAGAAGTTTATTGGCTCAGTAAACACCATTCCAGTTCCCCTCACCCCTGAACTGTGGAAGCCAAACCAAGAGATATTCAATGCCATGTTACCGCTAGCACCAGAACAGCCATTATCTGATTACAGGCATTTTATTTTTTGTGAAAAATTTGCTATTGCATCATTTAATACAAGGAAGCCTTTAAATTTACCAAGGCAACACACAAAGAGTAAGTAACTGTTTGGTCCTGTTTACCATCATCTGGAGCAGGAATATTTGTTTCCGTCTCATGGCTTTCTGAGTGCAGGCACTACAGAAATGCAATCCCTCAAATGCTTGGTAAGGCAGGAGTCTGGCAAGGAATGTTCAGCTAGCAAGATTAGAGCAGACAACCACAAGACCTTTCTGATAAAACTATTCTATGGAGCCAGGGCAGAGTATGGCATGGTAAGAAGTTGTGTTCATACAAACTTACTGTAACTTTGTATCAAGCGAGACGCCTAAAAACTGGATCCACTCAGTGTAGGTGGCCAGAGGTTGGGCTCATGTCTTGGGGAATGATATTGCTCTTTGTAAGATAAACAGTCCAGAACAGCTTACAACACAATGACTTAATCGGAAAGCTGGCTACAGCTCAGGTAAGATGCACATGCAAGCCCAAAACAGAACGAGGGCAGATTCGTGTGGCATCAGCACTGCCTTGGCTTTACACCTGCTTGTGGGAAGCACCAGGAACCAAAACAGAAGGCAAGCATCCCCAGAACTAGCAAGACTGACGTGTAGCTGTGCAAACCCAGAAGCAACTTCTGTTTGTGTAGCTGCCTTTGTCCTGGGCACAAAGCTGTCTTATCTGGTTACCTTCCAGTGCCATGAGCTAAGGACTCACACAGAGAGCATAAGCAGTGATTAGTCAGTGTGCAGTAACTTGTTAGCGTGCTTGTTGTTCCAGTTCTCTGGAGTAGCTAAAATACACCAGAAGACTGCACAGGGATTGTGTCAGTCCTTGAGGCAAGGAAAGTTAATTTAGTTGGAATAATAAGGATGCAAAAAGGAGTGCTACGATAACAGTAGCCTGTTCTGGTAACAAAGTAAACTGGAACTCAAGGAATTTACCTTCTCTTCCTGGTCTTTCCATCTGTCACACAACCTTGGCTTCATAATGCAGCTCTTCATGGCTCTGCTTCCTTTCTCGCCTTTCGCCTGTCCTGTCCATTTAAACGGTGACACTTTCAGGGAGGAGAAGGTGTTGTACAGCACCTAGTGAAAGCTTTAGGGCTTTGCAGTCCCTAAACTAAATAATGCTTTATGTAGTGTCTTTGTTATAGATCAATTTATGTATTGCCGGCTACGAAAACTCATATTCTTATGTAAATGCTTCTTCTGATGCCCTGAGAATCCTAACGTCAGAACCTGTCCACACGACAAGGAGGAACCTTTGCAATACAGACCTTTAATGTCCAAACGATCCCACAAGGACATGCCAAGGCCGTATCATCACACCCGTAATGAAGCACCTCTAGGGAGCAGGCACAGTTAAAATCTTTCCACCCCAGTAGTGGTGAAAGACAAGATACCCTTCTCTTTAAACTTAACCCTCTCCCTTCCAAAGAATGCCTGGAATTTCTACTATTTCCCAGCAGAGACTGGAAGGCAAAGACTTGGCATGGGGCAAGACAGATAAGAGCAGTTGCCTTCTCTGTAGATTTTGTTAACTCCGCATAATTGCTTAGGGCATGTGATGGTTAGAGAGAAGCACATACACATCTGTCAGAGAGACTACAAATCACTAGTATAATTCCAAGCAAACAAAATCTAGTTTACATGTGGCTGTGGTATATAAAATACCTCCGTAAAACTACAGTATAATTCAACTGCTGCAGGTTTAATTTACAAAGTAATGATATCGTTTTCCCTCTCAAAGACTGCCATTTAGGATCACTAAGACGTTGAATAAAGTCTTAGCTGTCTTCTGGGACACATGGTTGAGGCTGATTGTTGTTGGAAGCCTCTCTGAGCAAGCCACATTTAAATACCATGCTTTGCAAAAGGGCTCGTATTGTCTTGCATGCGAATTCAAGTTCCTTTACCAGTTTAAAATCTGGTTCAGGGCAATCTGGAGTTCTATTCCAAAACTAATGGTATGTGGGATTTAGAGTTGTAGATATAAGACAACCGGATAAACTGCTGCTATCTGCTCTGCATCGTGCACGTACTATCTACAGTTTTCCTGCTAAGCTTTGTTCACATGTGCAACCCACTTCTACAGCAGTTGCACATTCAGCATGCTAATGATATTATTCTTGGCCATCCTGTTAAACTCCCAGTATAAGTTAAATGCACAGTAGGGGGCCCTGCTGGATTCTCAACAGTTTTTAGATGGCTACGGATGATAGCTGGGCAAGGGTGGAAGTTTTGATATGCAGTCATGAAGCTGAGAGCTTTTCTATTCAAACAGGGTGTTGGCTTGGGCTATCTCTGTCGCTTCTCTGGTGAAACTAGATTACCAAAACGTACCGTGCTTAGGGCTACGTCAGGCTGCCACTTGGAAGCTCCAGTTAGTGCTACATACAGCTGCCAAATTGCTTAGCTAAATTTCACACAGGGATCACAGGAACAACTGTGATTGTTGATGTCCTGTTTGTTTCACATTGCCATTCAAGGAGATGCATTTGGATTATCAATGCCTTGTATGACTTCGGGTGCTGGCTATTTCAGAGCCTATGTATTTCATTGTACCCTGACAGGCAGTTGTTAGCTGGATCCTAACCCCTCAGCAGACAATTTTAAGTCTCTCTGATCTGAAAGTTTGGGCAGTGCAATATCTGCTCAGGACTCTCACACAGAGCTAGGATCCTGCCCAAATTTATTCTGGTGCTTCTTGAAAGAAGAGAGAAAGGAAGGAAAAAAAAAAAAACAGAAAGAATCCCAAAAGCACAGCAAAAATTTGTGGCAAGCTGCAGTTACTGACCTGCAAAGTGCTGAACAGTAACAAAGAATGATGATATTTAGATTTTCTCACAGAGATCCTCTAGGCACATAATATCATATTTTCTTAATGCAAGCCACTTAGGAGCAACAATCAATGAAAGACATTAAGTACAATAAAAACACTGGGTTTAGGATAAAAATGTGGTTCCTACCTATGGGCTTGTAAGGGAAACTCGGCACAGTCTTACACTTCGCATAGGTAAATTCTGAATTTTCATCCCCTTGTTCACAAGCCAGGCAGAATAAAAATATCCACCTACACTAAACCAAAGGGAGCCACTCGTAACCCAGACACAACCACAATAGACATTCTCGACAGTCATTGGCTTAATAGAACACTGCTTTGTGGTTATACCCACCACTAGGATTTCATATTGCAAGTTCTAGCACGTTTAATTTATGTCAGGTCATACATCAAATATAGTATTAAAATTTAAGATGGCATTTGAGATTGAAACTTTCTTTTGCAGTGTGAGTGGAAGGAACGCAGCCGGGACTGCGGGTGCATGAGTATATGAATACATAAACACAAACTTGTAGCCATCACTCGAGAAAAACAGCCGGTCTTTAAGAGGGGAAAAAAAGTTGTAAAAAGAATCAATTCCATTAAATAGCTCTATAAATCAATTCCACAAAAATCAAAGGGAAGCTCCATCCTCATGGTGCCAGGTAACTCCCACACATCAGGTGCAACTGCCCGTGACGGCGGCCCCGCAGCAGCCCTGCCTGCAGGGACTCAGACAGCCAAGGGCTGGAGCAAGAGCCCCGCATCACCCACGCTCCCCTACAGAGCTCCGTGCCCCACTTGTGCAAGGCGAGCTGGGTGCCGAGGCCTCGGGGGGAGGCGGCAACAACACTGACATCCAAGGCCTGTATATCTGTATGACAGAGCCAACAGTGGGAGCAGACCGGTGGTGAAACTCCTGGTAAAACACGGTAAAAGACAGCTGAGGAAAACCCATGTTACTCATTACAGCCAGGTGTGAAATAAATCAGGACTCAGATTTTTCAGCAGGCTTTGTGTCACGTCCTTCCCCTCCTGAAGGGAAGTTGCCTTATGTACGGGTATAGGGAAGGTGGCAGAGGGACAGCCCCGCTTGGGATGTGGGCCCAACAGCCACAAGCATGCAGTAAGTTGCATACTGGCTAGACAAATTACTTCCTTAAGCACAAGTTCATGAGTTCCACTTTGTGTCAGTGATGACTGTTCAGTGACTCTCCAGTGACTGTGCCTGCCCACTGCCCTCTCACTTTCAAAGTACAGCTTGGTTGCATTTTCACATTTATAGGCAATGGGTGCCCCTGCGATGACTGGGGAAACCCTTGGGGCTTTCATTTCACGCTGGCAGCTCTCAGATGACTCTAGAAACAAACCCCCTGGGGCCATGTGGCAGAGCAGAGAGGGCACAGAAGATTCTGGCTTTGTTAAAACCTGCAGAAAAATTCATGTCCTGTGTCTTCCCCTTCAAGTGCTCCACATGTGCTGTCATGTCTCTGGGCCTATTAGAGACACACACTATTTAAGAAATTCAGACATAGCATTTTTGCAATTGAAAAACTTGATGAGTTGGCCCCTGCTATTCAGCAGTAAGTACCAAAACCTCTTTTTTCCTGCTGTAACTGAACACCAAATGTAAATGAGTTCAGTTATTCCACACAGGGACGCTCATATCTGGTATTATTCTCATATATTTAAATTACAGAAAGAGTGCCTATGTGTCCATACAGTAAGTAATAATCAATGTGATGAGAAGGCTCAGTGCTGTCCATGGCAGGCAATGAGACCACACTGCTTCTCTCCCAGCTTTGTGACCCAACTGCAACAGGGACCGATCTGATCTGCAAATTGTGTCCTGGCTGTTGGGCCTGATCCTAGCAGTGAGCACTCAACCGACTCAATTCAGTAGGATTTTAGAGCACTTGGTATCAAACCCTCCATCAGTCACAAGTTCCTCTCAGACATAAGGGCACGTAGTCCTGGAAAGCAAGACTTTGACACAGGCTGGAGGTTTGAAGCTGAAAACAAGTGGGAATTGTGCAATGAGAGGCTTCAATCTGACCACTGGTATCTAGGGAGACAAAGCAGCAACACATCTAAGTTCGTCTCTTCTGGAATTGTCCTTAAAACTTTATCATATGACTCTTCTGCTCCAGAAGAATTAAACTTTGAAAAGTACACTAAGGGAAGCAGAAGGGCATCTTCAACAGAACAGCTAGAAGATTTTCCTGCAAGTCACAGAATCATAGTGGTTGTAAGGAACCTCTGGAGATCATCCAGTCCAACCCCTTGCTAAAGCAGTTCCCCAGTAGGTTACACAGGAAAGCGTCCAGATGAGCTCTGAATATCTCCGTAGGAGGAGACCCCACAGCCTCTCTGGGCAGCCTGTTCCAGTGCTCTGTCACCCAACTTGTTGGCCACCAGGACACCCAGGTCGTTTGCCACAGAGCTCACTGTTGCTTTCTGTCTCCCTAAAAGCATCTGCAGTGATGCCTTCTTATTTAGTGAGATAACAGTTTGATACAAGGCAGGAAAAAAATATCTGCCAAGTGGCCTGTAAGTATTGTAATAGGACTGATGTGTGCAGAGAGCTGTGGGACACAGACCTCATTCTAAAGAGAGAACGCATGCATGAAGAGATGCTACACCAGCACTTGCATGGATGTAGCTTGAGACTATTTTGGTGACTCTCTGAAGTTCTGGAGTAGCTTCAAGTGAGGAGATAACTGTTGGATTTATAAAGGACAGCCTGGAACATGGTGCAAAGTCTGTGTGAAAGAGAGAAAACAGAGGAATGGGCACACGCCAGAGAATGAACTGATTGCAGTGACAGAGCAAATATGTAGAAATGGTTGGAAAAAGCAAGTTTGTGCCAAAAAGAGACTCCTGGAGGAAGTAAAGAGTCCAGCAAGTTAGAAAACCAAAGCATAAACTGAAATAGGCAGGCTCTATGGACCAAGTGTTGAGGCCAGCACTGGGCTCTAAAGCATTGGCTTGCATTTAAAGAGCATCACGGTAGAAGTTGCACACCCAATTGCATAACAGACAAATGATATCAGTTGAAATGAGATTAGTCAAGGGAAATAGACTCAGAGGGAGGATTGTAAGGAATTTTATTATTGAAATCCTGCTCCTAAACTTAAACTCTTCCATACTCAAGGAAAAAATCTTAAATCCCATTTCCTGCCACTATAGGGCTAAAAAGTTAACACCATATTTCACAGCAGTTAACATGAAACAGGATTACTGTGCTGACTTGTTCTTAAAAAGCAAATGCGTTCTAAAAACTCGATTGGGAAGAAGGTAGATTTCTTTCAGCCAAATCCTCTGACAAGAAGCTGAAGGGTGAAAACACATTCCTCTCTAAGACTTCATGGATGAACAGAATGTAAAAGCTTGTCACCCTCAGTAGGGCTGATGTTCTCTCCCAGTTGGCTTTTTTTTGTTCAGTCGTTCACTGCAGAGACTGACTTCCTATGAGTCAGTATAATCATTCTTTTCTTTCCTACTCAGATGAAGTGTTTGCACTCTTTCCAATGAAACCAAACGAAATGCTTTGTTTATCCCTTGAAAATTAAGCTTTTTAAATAAGCCAGAAAGGCCATATAGAATCATAGAACCATTAAGTTTGGAAAAGACCTCTCAGATCATCTAGTGCAACCATCCAAAAGAAGATCTCATGAGCCATCAGAAGGAGTAACTTAGTGCCAGCTAGCAGAGTGCTTCCTAACAAAAGGGAAGATTCCAAGCCCTACCCAAGCAGACATCCCAGCCAAAGCCTCCTCTGGAACAGGAGTACCAGGGTCTGTCTGGGATGTTGCTTCCTCAAAGCCTTTGCATGGGGAGCACCAAGGCAATGAGCACGTGACATCCATCCACCTAGACCTGGAAGGTTTTGCCCGTTTTCTCTTGAGAACTGTGAACTCACAGCAAACGAATCTGAGAAGAAAATACATTAATCAGGCATTCACTCAGCCAGGCTCAGGTTTTTAACCCAGGGATCTGAATCAGCTCTGTCACCTCCCACTTCTCTCCTGACACAATTAGTCAGCATCTGCCCCTGCTGCCAGCCCGCTGCCTCTCGGGGGAAAGAGCAGCTGCAACCCAGTGTCAAATGCTGTCCCACTGCCTGCTTCCCAAAGGCTGCAAACAGTGGAAACAGCTTCCAGGGCATTGCCTTGCAGAGGCTGGCACCCCTTCCTGCTTGTAGGGAAGCTGAGAGCAGCTACCCCATGCAGCCTCCTGATCCCCTGCAGCAGCCCAGGCGGGCTCAGACCTGTTCCAGCCACACCTCTCCCCACTTCAGCCTGGCCGTGCCAGCCCCACACACCTGTTGGAGGCTTCCCCACATTTTAAGGGAATCCCCAGAAGGGGATTTGCAGGTGCTCTATTCCCTTCAAATTGTTCAGGCAACAAATCAGCCTGGGAAATTGGACCCATAGGACTCCATGTGACCCTCTGACCTTTTCCAAAATGTCCTCAGCCCACCAGGCTGGCAGGACTGAACGTTATAGCTAAGCATTTTGAAAGAAGCATGTGCTTTTTAAATCTGGTTAGGTGCTTTTTTTCTTTTTTTTTTGCTAGAGAAACTTTACAAAAGCATCACTAGCATATCCACAGGAGCTTTGCAATTCTAGATTGCAGATAATTAATAATATCAGCAAATAAGGCAGGCATACAAGTCAGGGTTGGAAGCAGGCTTTTACTTAACACCAGCCTCACCAGGCACTTGAAAAATAAATACCCCCCTCCCCAGCAGTTCTGCTTTACCCAGCAGCTACGAGGCTCCAGCCCTGCTCCGCAGGCTGGGTTGTGCAAGCTCCCACTGCAGCAGTCACACTGGGTTCAAGCAAAGTGCCTGAGTAAGCATCTGCAGGATCTGACCCCCCCAGTCAGTTATCTATACTGCACCTATTTGTGCCTTGCATTGCGAGCTTCTCAGCCGGGGACATGGTCTGGAAGCATATTGTCAGCTGCAATGTGCTTTATCTCCATTTATGGCATTAAATCTAATTTTTGGTGCCAAGTGCAGCATTACCCTTACAATGACATCTATTAGAGACAGTTTCCCCTGAAGACTTGATCTGACCAACAACCAGTTTGCGCTGTTCATTATTTCAGTTTATTGCAAAACCACTGTGTTCATATTACCTCTCCACTTCTTTAATTCCAAGCATTTTGTTAAAAAATGATAAGGCAAGCACTGAATTATGGAAATCCTACACCCTGGCACTACACTGACTTCCCTTCGGATGCTGCCATCCTTTCTTCCCTGAAGATGTAAAAGAAAACAGGGCACCAAAACCAGAATTAAAGCAACAAACGTGGCTGATCTCTCTCATGTAGAGTAAGGTTAACAGAGGCAGACGTGCCCTCCCCATGCCAGTGTGAGCATTCCTGCCAGGCACCAGCCCCGTCCCCCTACAGAGACAAAGCAGAGGGGGTGGGACAGCAGCATGGCACAGCATGGAGCGGTTCGTATGGAAAAAAATCTGCAACTTCCCCTGAAACCCTGCATCCTGCATGCCACAAAGGACAGCTGCTACCTTCTCACTTACAAAAACGTGACCCCAGCCAGTCAGTCTACAGACCCAGTGCTGGCAGATAGCCTCCCACGCACCACTTTTGATGGTCAAAGCCATTGTAATGAAGCAGCTTCCCCTCCACCTCTGAAAGGGCGATGTTCTGCTTTTGGCCCTAGAAGGCTCAGGGTAGGTGTTGCCTTTTTTTTCCTGTTAGATTTGGTTTGGTTTTTGCTTGTTTGTTTTTGTTTTTTTGCTTTCTGGTGGGGGTGCAACCTAAGCTGTTTCAGACAAACACAGAGGTAGCAGAGGTCCATGTATAACCACAGAGGAGGTGAGCACAAATAGGCAAATATTCTGAATAATGTCTGAGTAGACGCACATGGAAACTTGCTTGGACTCACCTGGACTCCTTTCCCCCTTTCTTGTCCAACCAGTTCAGAGCTGGGGAACATCCCAGGCCTCTGGCTTATGGTATTAGATGCTCTGGGTATTAGGTATAAAACTACCAATAAGTCTCTTGACATGGTACAGCTGGCATCACATACCCCAGGTTCCATTTCATAGGAACCTCTCAGAATTTGGAAGGGAAAGGGATGCTCTGCTCTTTTATTCAAAGTGAGAGAAACTGGGGTGCTTCATCAGTCACTGCGTCTACTGGGAGTGGGAGCATCTCTTCTGCTAGGGGAGAGCCTGTGCAGCTTTCAGAAAGTCATCAGAGGTTTCAAAAGAGCTGGGCACAGCACTGCTACATGAAGATATCAGAGAGAGAACCGTACAGCATTGTTCACTAATTAGGAAAGCATTTTGAGATCCTAGGGTGAGAGGATCTCTTTGCTGGGTAGGCAAATATTCCATATTCCAATGATCCCTGTTCCAGCAGGACCCTGAAAATATATTTGCCTTCTATGACTGTCCTCTGTTGTTGTACCTCCACACAGCTTTTAAATAACAGCATGGTTTCCATACTGCACCACTATTAAGGGTATTATTTTTCTGTGCATTTTGTTCCTCTTACACGTCACTGAATTATTGGTACAGCATTCAGCATGAAATCCTCCTGCACCATTAGCAGGGTAAAATATTAGACCATAGCAGCCACTACTGTTATTTACTGTTCATTAAATGCTAATAGAATCTCAGCCCATCCTCAAAGTACCATACCCTTACACATGACGATGGAGAGGTACAGACAGATGAAATGATTTTTCCAGAAGCAAATAGCAAATCAGTGGCAGATTCTCATACTCTAGCCTTTGTTTTAGCCACAGTAATAGAGATTGTCAGCATGAAGACAGTGGTTAATAGTCCTCTCTCCTCACTCAGGTGGCTTTTTCCCTCACTCAGGAGCTAAGTCACATCACTATGGCAATTACAGCCAACACTTAAAAGGAACAACCAGAAACTAGAAGGCTTAGCAAAACTGGGACAAGCCAGCTGTCTGCAACTCCTAAAAAGAAGTCCACACTTGGGGAAATACTCAAGACATTCCCTTTCCGAGGCACCACCCATAATAACAGGCCAACAGTCTCCAACACCTCTGCATCTTGGATGGGTATGCAGAACCGCATATATTAAACTACTCAGAGTTCACTTAAGAATGCTGCCAGCTTGTAAACAGCAGAGTCAGTTCTGCTGCCAATCCAATTTTTACCTAGAGCAAGCGGAAGTCCTTTTCCAAGAATTTCCAAGACTGTTGCGTCATGCTGTACGCTGGCACTGCACCATGCAACTCGAGGAGGAAAGACAAAAAAATAAAGCTGCTGCTCAGCACATCCTGAAAGTGATTATTTAGAGGGAGTCAGGTATTCCCAGGAAGAGACTGGTGGTGCAAAACAGATCTTCCAAAACAAATACCAGTGCTCACTGCAGGGGAATGTTATAGCTGGTATGTTTCAATTTTTGTGACAATTTTCAAAGCACTGTTTGAGAACGTAGAGTGAGAAAGAGAAATGTACCCCATAAGAAGGGCTGGAGAGCTATCTTCTTTATTCTTCTTTGCCCTCCACGGGTTTTGCATAATACTATAGCATTAGTCCTTTGGCAACTTTATCATTTTGAAGCTCCATTAGAATTTATGTGTACGAGGACAGCATTTACAGTCCCTACTAAGGTCAGGGTCCCATTGTGCAAACATTTAAATATGATGAGCATTTATAAGATAAATACACAAGACAAACCAAGGACATTGTATTCCCCATACTTTAAACACGAAGAAGACTTAAGCTGCTTAACTTCCTTTATGACCATAGCATGGAAAATTTAAATCAGTGATGCACACTGAACCCAGAGATCCCTAGACCACAGCTCAGCCAGAAGAATTAAATGTGTGCATACATTCAACCACTGCACCAATTCACAACAGTAAGTACTTAAAACCAAGATTTCAGGGTAAAACATTTCCCAAGTCGTAAGCTACTTTACTTTTAAAGCACCCTCAGCCAAACACCAGTTGCTGACATCTAAAGAACTACAGGACAGCTATCATTCTCACACCAAAATTCCTTTTGTTTGGCATTTTGGTACTTCAGTCCTGGCTATGTACACTTGATGCACGTTGATATTTCTTAGTGGATTCTCTGCCATATACACCTTTGGTAGGTATTTTCCCTACCTAGAAGGACATGCACGTTTCTCTTTGAGGACTGAGCATGATCATGTTGTTAATATCACATTATCAAAGAGCATTTGAACTTCCATGAAAATGAACAAAGAGCCTTTTTCAAGGACTCAAGGAGTTCAATGCAAACAGTTCCACACAAGAACCATTCTGAATACTTCATAAGGATGAACAGAAACGAGGAATAACAAAGCAACTGCCCCCTTCCAGGGGCAGGGAAAACAACATTAAATAAAAACAGCACAAGTTCAGGTCTCACTATACACTGGCATCATCTCAAATGTTCTCTTAAATAGCCCTTGTTTAAAATAATGCAGTTTTCTGTATACACACACACACTGTGTTTGCTAGTGAAGTGCAGAGGAAAGTCCAGCCCTCAACAGAGAAAGCCACTACTTTATTGTTTCATCAAATCCTGGTCGCTTCCCTAACCTTTTGCATCAGAACCCTCCCGTAAAGGGGCACAGAGGATGTTTCCTTTCAGTTTTAGTTCTCTCAGAGTGGAGAAAGCAGCTGAGATTTGGGGAAGGGCAGACGGGCAGGAAAGCTAACTTCCTTCCAAACTAAAACTGGGTGCTAGAGACTAATAGCTGCTAGTTCTAAGCTCGTAAAAAAGCACGGCTAGAAAATAGCCAATTCCCTTTTGCTCAATGAACATTGCCTTTGTTTTGCATTTAAAATGGAACTGAGTGAGAATCACAGAGTAAGTCAAACAAGAAGGAACTTCAGGAGGTCATCAGAAAGTATTTTGATAAGAAAGCATTTTCTAAATGTTGAGCACATCAAAATACTCAGATTTAGCATCAACTGAAATCAATGCTAGATGACAAGTTGCTTTATAAGTGTATCAGAAACAATAACACAGTAGATTAATTTTGCTTCTGGTTTGCATGTCCAATCATAACTTTATCCTCCTGCTTAACAGGAAACAATGCCAGATTTACTCATTTTCTGTTGCACATCAGCATGTTTTAATAGGTACAAACCGGTGAGATTGTACCACGCAGGCAAGCAAGCAAGCTTTAAAACAAGGTTTCTTGTTGGCTGATTTCTATTCCCAGTTAAAACTGGCAACACAGATTGCTCTATTCTGTTCTGTATTGGACAGAGAAGATTTCCAAACTGTCAAACTGGTTTTTGGCATCTTGACAGCGATGGCATAAGTGGGGTCCTACATGGCAGTGTCTTCATGGGTCTCCTGGAAAACTGAATCCACACACCGAACCCTTTCTTACAGGATAGGAAGTGAGCACACATTTAGAGGAAGGAATCTGCTGTGTACCCCTGTCATCTTAAACCAGGCCCTGATTAAATGGGACCAGCCCAGCATCAAGAACACATTGAGTTGTTTGCCCCGTGAGGTTTCTTCTCCAGTCAGTGTGTCACAGCTCTCATTTAAAACCCAAAAGACTGGCAAAAGACTGATTTGAAGCCAATTTTATGTTGCATATTGTTTGGTTCAGTGGGGGAAGGGAGAAGATAGGGCAAACTGATGTATTATTGAAAGCCACCCCCTCTTCCTTTACCCAAGAGACTGAAGGACAGCTAATGCCTCAGGCCAGCACACTGAAGCAAAATGCTTTCTGCCTCCCATCCAGAACCTGAGCGAGAACACCACTGGCACCTTCATCCAGCCGGTATCTAAAACTGCAAAAACACGAGGGCATCGTTCCCAGTTCCTGCATAGAGCTCTCCAAATGTTTTACAAAATAAGCAGGTATATCCTACTTTCAAGGCCATTTTTATTAGGAGAGCAGCCCCTGATGACTGCTTTGAGCAGGAATCTCCTTGCGTTTCCATGAATTCTTCTTACTGTCTGCTGAAGACCAGGACCCTTCATCTCCCAGCTTAGCTGTCTGTGCATGCTGAAGTGTGTTCTCTGGAGAACGGAGCAGTTTTGTCCTTTCTACATTAGCAGGAAGCTCATGCTGAAGGAAGCCCATTGCTGACACCCATTTCCCACAACAGGTCCATTTCCAAACGTCCACTTGAGGTTTTCAGTTTAAAACATCACTCTTTAGTCCCTTCAAACCCTGCAGGGTACATATAAGAAAATGTGATACAGTTCATATCTAATCCTGGACAAACTAGATTCCCCAGCCCTTTCCATTAAGTAAAATCAGTAACTAGAATCCCTGTTTAGGATCTGTGATTAGAAGGATCACCCAGTGCCCTGCCCTGGTCAGACAATACGGGCTCTAGGAAAGCATGAGAGTCGTCATCTCAATAATGCAAAACCCTGTTGCTTCCACTCCAGAACAGCTGACTTGAAGTGCATGCTAGGCTGTGCTTATTAACAAAATGAGAAATCTGATATATAGAAAGAAAACACTATGTGAGGATTAATCCTGGATTGCAGTTTGTGGCCAGCACTGGGCCGTCATCCAAACACAGATGAAAAAGAACAAAACTTCTCCCACCTGTCAATAGAGGTACAGCTATTGCAGTGTCTCCCTCTCACAGCTACTGTAAAAATCCCTTTTATATCAGCTTAAAATGCAGGATTGACCTCACCATTTGGTTTCTTCCTTGTTTTGTGGGAGCCAGCACTGGAGGGTGAATTTTCTTTCCAGGAATTACACACAAGAAGTGTGAGTTACTTACAAGTTTGGGCAGCTAGCTTGTAATACTAGTACTCTTCAAGGAAAGAAACCCAGCTTAAAATTGGCATTCTGTTGGAAGCTGGAGATGCTAACAAGAAAATTCAACTCTCAGGATCATTTTTTCACATTGTATCTGCTGGCTTTGAGAGGAGTAAGCACACTGTCACAGCTGATTAAAAAAAAAAAAAANTAAGCCAATACAGTTGCTTTGCCAAAGAGCTACAGCACGGCAGACCGGAATCGCTATTGCAATACGTTGTCCTTGTTCCTGATACCACAGCAAGATAAAAACCAATTTAAGCAGCCGTAGCGGTTTAATCACTGGTGTTCAATCCACACCAAGCCAAAGGAGAAGTCTTTATTTTTAAAATATGTTCTCCTGGCTATGGTTGGGTTGGGATTCTGTTGTTGCAGTTCCCCAGCTGAGCCCTGTTAATTTTTCTCCAAGCCAGCAGGGTGGGCATGCCCGCTGATGCTGAAATGGTCCCTTCCCACCGAGCCTCGCCTGTCACCACGCAGCTGACGGAGGGGCCATGTCACAAATGTGCTCTGCTCTCTTCCATTCTAAGACCACATGTGCTGCTACAAGAACTGCCACTTTGTGGCAACATTCTTCTACTGATACTGTCAGGAGCTGCAGCTTTGTTCAAACACTTTTATCAGTTTGGTGTGGGGAGGGGACGGGAAGATTGGTTTTCTGTGGGTGAAACATGACAGCCTCGTCATGCCAATGCCGCCTGTCTTTTAAGCTATGGCACATTCCTCAGGCTGCATGAGAGGGTTAAACACTGCATTCAGCACACCCAGGAGTTGTGGTACGAAGGTAGATGTGCTTCAGTTTTCAAATATTATCCTATTTCCCTATACCTGTCATCAGAGAAAGTAGCAGGAGCTCAAACACAGCCATGTGCTGTTTTCTATACAAGGTCAAAGGAATGCCCAACATACAGGCTAGGTTTGACAGCTGTTAATTACTGAGGGCTGTAAAGATGCTAGAAAACAAGAAGTCTTGCTGCAAAATCTTTCTTGGTCTGTGGTGGCCTTTTTAGGGAGTTTCAATCCATGGCACAGCCAAACCACCAGCATTAGGTTCTGTCCTAGTTGTTTCAGACAGCTAACCAAAACACACAGAACACATACACTCCAGGAATAAGGCCTCCAACCTTCTCTTTCTCTCTTCCCCACCCCTTGTCACGCATTGGCTTCTGCCAAACGATTCAGCACTGACACTACAACGCGTCACGTGACACCAAGTGCTCCCAGCATCTTGCCATACTTATTGCTATCTACCCGTCCATAAGTCATCCTGCCCAGCAACGAGTGCGAATCCTAACACGAGCTACGTCGTTATGCATTAAAGATCAGAGCTCACCCAGATCCTTGGGAGAAGCCTTGTCCCAAATCATCCCTTTTATGTACATGCGGCTCATCTGCATTTCACGTCGATTAGGAAGCATGACGTAAGAAAAACCTCAGCTTCTCCCACTCCTGCTTGCACCCCTCTGCCGCGACCAAGCCATGCGTTTTCGATGCATTTAGGTAGGGTTTCCTTACCCGTGTCAGAATGGAAAGCAACAAATGTAAGAGGTTGCTTATGCCTAACGCTGATCTCCTCCGGAGCTAAAGTGATATGTCAGTAGCAGGTGGCAAGTTTGAAGACCTCCTCCCCTCTTCTTTTTTTTTTTTTTTTAATAAATATAACAAAGGGCACACAGAATTGACCTGATGGGTCAACCATCAAAAGTTAAACTGATTTAAATAATTAGACCTAGAATGTCAGGCAGCACTGCGAATAATTGCTCCTAATGCTTTTAGGATTAGATTGCTAATGAAAAGGCGCAAAAAGGAGGCCACTTGCAGTTGTGGAAATAAGTCAATTTTCCTTCCATATGTCATTTTCTCCCTGTATATTTGCTGTGAAATCCTAAGGAGCCATTTACAGCTTTCTCTTCAGAGCTGCTGTAACATACACAATAGTTCTGAGTCATAAAAATAGTAATAAGTCATCCTGAAATACTGTTGTTTATGCACTGTATTTATCAAGCACAGCGAACATCTGCTCGCAGTTCTGACATTTTCCAATGAAAGTGACTATTGCGTATTGTTTTCCCCCTTAATTTGTGGAAAAACATGGAAGCCATTCAAATACAAACAGCATTCCACAACAAATTTAAACCAGTTTTGGTCAAAGGACGCTCCATTAGCAGAACGCACTTCTGATGCTCTTCTGAGCGCTCTCAGATTTATCCTAACAACTCCGTAACTCCCAGGGACGTTTCGCTAGCTGCCTGCTCCGACCCTCGCCGGTAGATATCACTCATTCATGCCATGTGGAGACACACTAACTCGTGGCTATCGACCCCGAAGTTGGGCAGCGCGTTGCAGCGGC
>WBMW01006084.1:244090-287948 GCA_013396635.1 Penelope pileata
GGTGCCCGCTGGGGCCGGGGCTCGGCGCCTCGCGGAGGGATAGGGGAGGGGGAAGGAGGCGATGCGAGTCCCGGGAGCCCCTTCCCTGCCCTCTCGCCCACAATGCGGCCGGATCCCCGGCACGAACACGCCCCCCCGGCACCCCGAGGCTCCGCTCCCACCCTCCGGAGGAAAAAAATAGAGAGAAAAATGACGGCTCGCTTGCAGGAGGCGAGCGGGGATGGGGAGAAGGCTGCGCCGGGGCTGCCGGGCGGGCAGCAGCTGCGGCCCCCGCCCCGAGCCCGGCACCGCGGGGAAGGGGCAGCGCACAGCCGTGTGCACTCACACACACACACACACAAATGGCACAAACGGGAGGAGGGGGAAAGTTTCCAGGCGCCCGAGCCGAACAGGCGACGTTAGCGATCCCCGGGCAGGCGGCGGCGGAGGCACCGCACGCACGCCCCGGCCCCAAAAGCAACGGGGCAGCGAGGGGAGGGGGCCCGGGGGGCACGGAGCGAGGGAGCGAAAAGAAAATCCCGTTTTGTCTTCCCCGGGACCGCCGCCGGTGCCGGGCACGGCTCCCGCAGGGCACGGAGCGAGGGGCCACCCCGGCACCCCGGCGGCTCTCCCGAGCGGCCCCGTGCAGATGGGCACATAAACAGCGCTGCAAATAAAGAGCGGGCAGCAGGGCAGGGCTGGGCTGCCGCAGCCCGCAGCGCCCGGCCGGCCCGAGCGGGACGCGCGGCCCCTCGCCCCCCCGCCCCGCTCCGCGTTACCTTCTTAGTGCATCTGGAGCAGCGGTCCGCTTCCCCTGCCCCTCTCCTCCTCCTCCTCTCCCTCTCCTGTCCTCTCGGTTTATACCAGCCTGTTCCTCATCTCACAGCCTTCCTCCCAGCGCCATCTTGCAGCTTGTGACGTTGGGAGCCGCTCACCCCTGACCCACATTTGAATAGAAGCCAAAATGAAAAAAAGAAGAGGAGAGAGAGAGAGGAGAGAGAGAAAGAGGGGGAAGAAGAAGAAGAAAGAGCGGCACAAGGAGAGGCAGGGAGAGCAGCAAAGCGAGCGCTGTGCCAGTGTGGAACAGCATCGGCTCCCGCTCCCTTGCCAGCTAGTTTAGTAATAAGCAATTTCCTGCTTTTGCAATAAATGTTGCGAGGGCAGGGCTGGGAGAGGGACGGGAGCAGGCTGATTCCCACTGCTGGACCGGGGCTTCCCCCAGCCCGAGCCGCCCCGCTGCTGCCACCCGCACCCCGAAACCCCGGAGCCCGAGCAGCAGCCCCGGTGCCGCCGCTGCCGCCGAGATTTTGAGTGATGGAAAAGGCATTGGAGAAGATTATCTCCCCCATCACTGATGAGGTCTCAAGTGTGTGTTAAGGGAAATTATATAGATTATAACTTGTCTGTGTATCGGAATCTTAAATGAGCTTTATGCACAAATTAAGAAAGCATGCTCATGTGTAGCACAATTTGCATGTTAGCTTTTTCCCACTCCTGTCTGTCTGTTGGGGACTGACGCTGCGCTTTGTGCCATCCGGGGCACAGATGAAGACGTGGCCTTTGCACCTACAGAACCAGTAGAAATCTGAAGTTTTGGTTTGTGGCTTTTTTTTTTTTTTTTTTTTTTTGTTAATTTACCTATTGGAAGTGTATTGAGGGGAAACATTATTTGTGTTCTGCATCCCTGCTCCTGCAAAGATGTTCGTGTGTGCTTCTCCCTAAGCACACGGAGCAAGCAGGGGCCGTTGGGATGTGCACCAAGCGTGTGCCAGCTCGAGCTGCTGCTTTGTAAAATGCAAGCTGAGATCATATGAATGTTACTGACCATTGCCACAGAATACAACTGCGCAGAAATCTGAACCGTGCCTTTGTTCTGCTTCCCCTTCGATGTTGTAAAGACAGTAGTTAGTTAATCTGTAATAGCAGGAGCAACGCGTGTAAACGTTTTTATTGTAATTATGCACAGGAGTTCTTCCATTGTCCCATGTAAAATCACTGCATTAGCTGCAAGTGTGAGATGACACTCTCTTTTCTTCTGTGCTGTCACTGCCACCCATAACCAAAACTTTCTGCAGCCTGAGCAAGGTGATTCATTAGTGGAGCTGAGCCTGCCATTAACACATCCCTAAGAATTCCCTAATAGCTCCCACAGCAGTGACTCGGCCACTTCCTGTGCAGATCTCTGCAGCTTCGGTGCACTTCAGCTGTACCCCAGCTGCATCCTGAGCTCTCCTTCCCCGGTAATGAAGGTATTTGCTAGTTGCTCATCCAGAGTTCAAAGTTTTTTTTTGCAGGAGATGGTTTCTTCAGCCCTACCAAAGTGGCTTGAGGAGCAAATAAAGATAAGGCAGATCACAACAGCCATATCAGAAAGGTCTGGACTGGTGGTTTGTTCACAGTACACCCAATAAAGAGCAGAACACTTTAACAGTGGTGAGAACAGCAAACCTGACTGTCAGCACAAGACCCAGTGAAGTAGATAAGGATCAATTCAAGACTCTTCCCCCACCGGGAAAGTTAATTTAAGATTGCTGGTGCTGCTCCCAGCTGTATTTTAAAGGTAAGTGGCCTTGCAAATAGCCAGGGAGGTGTAGGTAGCCATTTGCTTCATGCTGTGCGAGAGGAATTGGTAAGCAAATACACAGAAGTCCTTGTGCCATGTTATCTAAACAGGGGAAAAAATGCATCCTGGAGTTATTTCAGGCAGGTTTAGGCAGTTGGATTTAGAAAGACCTGCTTTTGTGAATCTCTGCGTGTCATTTCAAGACCTCAACAATGCCACCGCCTGCCCTCAGCCTTCCTTCCTTCCTTCCTTCCATGGAAGCTCGCCGCCCCAGAACAGTCAGCACGAACGCCTGTGTGCCCCTGCCGGCTCACAGACCCACGTCTTAGTTCAAACCCACTTTCATCAGACATTTGAACCAAGGTGCCAGGCTTTGTACAGGAATGGCTTGAGGCACAAGTGTTTCAGTCTGTCTGCCAACTTTGCTATGCAGATTGTAACCTCTGAGAGTGAACAAAGTGAAAAAGGTGGGAAGAAGAGGAGAAATATCCTAAAATCCCACCACAAGATTTGTCAGAGACGGTGTGCAAAAAGCTTTACTTGTATCTGAGTGTTTTTGAGGTTTGGAGACAATCAGTTCCAAGCATCCCTAAGGAAACTGAGAGAGACGCATTCTCAGTGAAGACAAAAAAAGGCAGAAATGAAGCGTCTGGCACCTGGAAATGATATGGTAGGACGTAACACTGCGTTCAGCTTCATGTATACATGATAATTATAAGGTTGAAAAAGAATTAATGAGAAAGCTAGACCTGGCGCTGTCACTGGAAGCATGGACATCTGCGGAGAATCTGATGAGCCAAGTAGGAGCGTAACCACACCTACCTGGAAAACATCTACAGGCATGCAAGGGAGATACCGTGATACCTGCAGTGTCTCCAAGCAACCTCAGCCGGGGAGCTTGCCATCCAAACAGAGGGTGCACCCTCAAGTTCCAAGAAATCACACCCACTGTGGGCATGCCTGGCACTGGGTGAGCCCGGTGCCCATGGATGCGAAGAGCTGGCACGCTGCTGTGCTGCAGAAAGCAGCGTGAAAGACCACACTGAAGGGCGGTGGTGGCACGGTGAGCATGGCCAGAAGGATGGCTTGAGCCATGTGCTTTGAAGAAAGGCACTCCTGCTTCCAGCTGTGCTTAACTTTGTTTCCAAATGTGGCTTGATTGTGTTTTTTTTTTTAACATTTACTCTGAAAAGGACACAGTCAGGGTGCAACGGTGGGTTGTGCTGGGTGCTCTGCAGATAGGAATAAAAGCTTCAGCTTCCTCCCCAGCATGTTGATGGATGTGTTGACTACTATGTGCTTATGGCAGCTATGAGGAAAAGATTTTTGTCCTGACAGCATGCGAAGAATTCAGAACAGAACCGAAGAACAAGGAAACGTTGTGCCATCCTTGTGTGTTAGCCCTCGGTATTTGTTCACAATTTCTTAATGCTGCTTCTAGGCAGAAAAGTTTAGTATTTCACCCAGCTCCCCAAAGTTGGCAAAATGCTTGGACTCAGATCAAGTCGGCGACAGAACGCCAGAGGAATTTTAGGGCTTCAGTTTCTTTTTAATCGTTTTCAACCAACTGATGGATTCGGAAGCACCTCCGGTCCTTTGTAGCTGCGCTAATAGCAAGTTTATACTCCTCATAAAGCAGGAAGAGGACATGGGCAGAATTGTTATAGTGGCGAGTCAGTGCTGTGGATGAGGAATGAAGTAATCTGAGCAAAGAAAATGCCATTGCAGAAAGTAAATAGAAGAATGAGCAAGGGATGGCCATGTGCCCTGACAGCTCTTCAGTGCCACCTGCCTTCGGCCCGGCGCCGGTGGATGGCCAGTGCCACCTAGCAGGCAGAGCGGCTGGTTACAGACACTGCTGCGGGGTGCAGCGGGGCAAGGAGGTGGGGGTGAAAAGCCTGGTTCAAGAACTCAGCAAAAGGCAGGGCAGAGGATGGCAACATAGCATCCACGTCTGAAAGCAAAGAACCAGCCTGCTGCTCAAGGGAAAAAAAGGGATTTTGCTCCAATGATAAAACGAGTTTCTTAGCAGTGATTCGCAGTTATTGCCTCTGCAGTGAGGTAGTCCTGACTGCCTAAAAACGCAGGCACCAGAACATCAGATAAGAGCCACAACAGGCATCCTTTGAGGCAGCTCGGTGCCCCAAGAGAAGCTTTTGAATTCTGCTCGAACGGTAACAGAACAGTTGGCTCATGAAATGGAGTAATTTTGCTGCCTCCTCAGTAGATATCTCTCTGCAGTCAGGCATAGATATCCGAAAGGTCTTTTCCAACGTACTTCAGAGCGTCAGTGGAGGAGACTACAATTTTATGCTGTGTTTTGAACATCTTTTGTTTCTTAGCTGCAAATTCTTCTGTGTATGACAACACTGCCCGCAGCAAAGCCCCCGTGTGCTTAGCTGGGTTGCTTGGTTCCCCCACTGCTTTCTGTGGTCTTTGGGCTGCAGTTGGTGGATGAACACAAAAACATTGCATTTTGACCTTTCTATAGTGATGCTTTAATTACTCGTACCTCTTCCTACCTCCTGTTAGTAATTCAAAACTTGATAGTATGCAAATTCTACAGTGAATCTTTCCATGCTTTTATTCTAATTCAACTGAAAGTCAAACTACAATCTTATAGGAAACTTACAGGTAATCGAGGAAAATTTGTATCTATGATTGTAGTCTGAAACCTTAGTATCAAACCTAACCCAAAGCTCCCCAATCCAGAGCTGATTTTACGCTGCAACTTGTCATAGGTTTGCTCAGCTCTGCACTGGTTTGCATTTTAAGGGTTCTTTTCAAGATCATGGGGTTAGAAACTCAGTAACAAAAGAAAAAAAAAGAAAAAAGAAAAAAAAAAGAAAAAAACTCATAAGTTAATATTGTGAAAAATGAGGCTGGTCATTTAATGCTTGTACAAGGTACTGTTTTGTATACTTCTGCTTCTGTTGTACTCTTGGTGATAGAAAGTTTTAATTTCTGTGGAGGAGCACGAACATGCGGTATTTTTATAGCTACAGGCTGAAGCTTTTTGCTGGGCATTCTGGCATACTCAGGGCTGATGCAAGGTTTTTGCGACTCTAATCAGATAAAAACATTGCTTCCATTATAACAAGATTGTGATTGCTGTTGGCCCGTGAATTTCATTGCTAATATGTTCACTCTGTAGCTGCCTACAAAACATCTGTATTCAACTATGTCGACCCTGTTAGTTAATGTAGTCCGTGCAATGGCATAATTTCACCAGGCTATGGGAGAGAAATAAAAAATACAGAAAACAACCAGTGAACAAAACCACTACCTATATGTGCTTAGAATAAAGTGAGATTTGGCAAATAACACTGAGCTAGATGTGAAATGGAAATTAAAAGAAAAAGGAAACATTTATCCAGCCATGTAAATAGAGAACAAAAAAGAGCTGGTGCTGCTGTGAGGTGTGTGAGCTAGGAAAAGATTAAAGATAGACATAACCCAAAATCTAAATGGCAGTTTTGCCACAGCTTTAAGGGGAAGAATAGTGTTGAGGAATGGAGCAAAGCCAGCAGGATTAATCAGAATGAGGGGATGAAAATGGAAATTAATGAAAGTGAAAGTAAATCTAAAAGAGCTCAACGTTTTCAAATGAGGCAGACCAGACCGTTTCCATCCCAGAACTCCAAAGAAACAAGTTCCAGATTGATAACAATGATTTAAAATACATTTTTGAGTTGGAGGTACTTCTTGCATGTTTTGAAAATAATATATGTAATGTTTTTAGTGTGAAAAATAACAAAAATTTGTCTAAGTAGACCTTGAGCTCATTAGCATAACCACAAAGCTGATTTTGCCAGGTGTCCTGAACTATTTCTTTGCTGAGATAACTGATTTTCTAAGCAAAAGGAAATGTAGTAGATCTAATCTATATGGATTTTGGTCAAGCATTTGATATGGTGCCACATGGGAAGTTATTAATTAAGATCAAGAAGATGAGGATTACTACAAGATCAGTAAAATGCATAAGGAATTGCCTGAGGGAGAGGTGCCAATAGATTACTATTGGGATAGAGAGGTTACCAGTGATTCGAGACTGAACTTGTTCAATATTTACAACAATCTACTGTCATTTAAGCTGGAGAAGGCTAAAGAAATTTTCTAATGCTATGCAGTCAAGAAGCACTGTCATTTAGAGGAACATAACGTCACGGATGCTGAGCTGGAAGACACTGAAAGCCTTGAGCAGTGGCAATGGGATGTGGTTCCATGCAAAAAAAGACATATTTGGGATGTGCTTCACCATCAGCTACCGAAAATTAGGCACCTTCTCCTAGCTCCAGTCATCAGGGCTTCTTCTGCTCTCAATGAAAAGAGGAAGAAAAGAGGGAATGGTTGTCTGTTCCTTCTCCTCTGGTTCTTAATGTAGGTAAGAGGAATTGTTCTGTGGCTGTGCCAGTCTCTATTAGCTATCAAGGATCTTGTGCAGAATGATGAAAAAAATAAATTCTCTTCAAGGAGGAAAAATGACTATAGCAAAAAAAAAGGGGGGGGGGAGAGAAAAGCTGAATGTGTTGGTTTGTCAGTGGCTGACTGTGAACCATCAGTGCAGGAGGCAGTAGCAGAAGTGACAAATGTGATCCTGGGGGGGGTTCGCCCAGCAGCAGAAGGGCAGTGCTGCCTTCAAACAAGGCACTGCTGGCCCTTGGTGTCTGTCGTTGTGGGGGATCTCACCACAGAGGTTAAGACAGGTATGGGTCTATCAGGAAGCACCAAACAAGTCCAATTTGGCTGTACAAAAAATCTTGTTGCTTTCTTTCCATATATGTACTCTGAACGGCAGTGTGTACAGTATGCATAAGTAATTAGCATTGCAGGCTGGAAGAATGACTTCGTGTCAGATGGAGGTAAAGCACACAATATGGTCAGTAAGCAGTTCCAATAATAGCAGTGCTTATAGAAGCAAAATGTAATAGAGGGCAAACTCTACAGGTTGCCAGCTTGGTGTCGAAGTGCAGCTTTGTTGCCAGTTGGTGACCAGGGGACAGCAGGATTGGTTTTAGCTGAATGCTTCTGTGCTTACATGTTTACCACCCGTAATGAGATTGCTTCTCCTGCAGTGGCACTAAGCGAAGGGCTTAGGCAATTTTAGCTTGATTTAGACTAGAAGTCACCTTCCCCTCCCTCCCCAACTTGGCATTTTCTCAATGAGTTGCATCTTGGTGAACTGTCACTGCTGGGACTTCACATGGGAGCAGCAAGCTCAGGGCAGCATGTGCCTCTCCAGCTGGGAATTTATCTGGAAAAAAAATGGACTTGCCTTAGAGCAGCTGGGCAATGCAAACTCCCCAAAGCTGGCACTGCCCTGTGTAAAATATAAACGCAGGAAGACTCTGGGTTTGGTCAGTTCACAGCACTGGTTTTAATTAATGTGGTAGGGAAGATAATCACAAGATAGAAGGGCAACAAAAAGGCTCATTTCCATGTAAAGTGGAGAGCAGAAAAATAGGACGTGGAGCCCAACTGAAGGCTGTTCCTTGAAGCCAATGGACATGCAAACACTCGTATCACTGTTTGTGTTACACAGTAGCAATTACATATAAGAGGCAAGGAGAGTGTTACTTGTGCCTGTCAATTATAGGTTGGCGCAGTCCCCGTAATTAGGTGCACACACACATGGGTGTGTACAAACCATATGGCAGCGGCCCCAGAATCAGTGTCACACGCTGTGTACACACCCCGGGGGCATGGTCCCCGCAGGGTGCTGCTGCCTGCCCTGCTCCTCTGCAAACAGACACAGACTGGCATGGCAGAGCCATGGGCAGCTTGGCAGCCCTCTGCAGCTGCTGGTACCAAAGGTCACAGTGCTAAAAAATAAATACGCTCCAGTGCCAGCGGGGCACCGGTGACCAGAGGTGAAAGTTTCTCTGCCGCCTGAGAGACATTTTCTAGTGTGGTACCAATGTGGACTGTATTTACTGTGATTTTTCGAAAAGATATGGGTGACGTGTTTTGCTTTGTGTGGCAGGGGATGTGCTGCCTTGTTCCAGCATATGCGATGCTGTTTTCACAGACAGTGACTGTTCTGTGCACCTGAGCTGCAAGAAAAAAAAATCACTGTATTCTGGGACTTCTCATTCTTTTTATTATTTCTCAAAAGTGTTGTTGGACTTTTTCTTCTTAAAAATGCCTTTCTGTTTGAGTCTGACTTTGCTGGGGCCAGTGTAAACCAGAAACAACTCCACCAGAGTCACTGGAATGACATGGGTGAAAGGCAGAGGAGAGCCCAGCCCAGTGCCCAACATTGTTAAACAAGGTTATAAACGCTGTTGGTCAGTTCGTATCCATCTCCTGCAATTAACACTGATGGCACTGGGAGGCCTGGCTGGCCGTGTCATGCCACATAGTGTAAGGTGGCTCTAGTTCCAAGCACAAAGAACACGAGATTGCTGTTGGTTTTTTTCAGGAGCAGACAGAAGACTGGTTATGAGTGGTTGGGGCAGTTTGGTTTCATCGTTATCTGCATCAGCACCGATGGCTGAATGGGGCTTTCTTGTGGATTTCCAGATGTAGTACCAGTGTAGAGGTTACACATGGGAATGCAGATCCTTTGCTTCTCTTTCCTCTTTTCAATATGTGTTCTTTCTTCCCTATTGTTTCTCTGAAGGCACATTATTTCTGGCAATGTTCTCACCTTAGGGACAATGCAAGTAAAAAGCAACATCCTAGAAACAGATAAAAACGGAGTTGCAGGTGCTATTCTATTGCCTCTGGGTCAGAGCATCATTTGCAGCAGCTTTAACCTGCCCTAACCAGTGATGGGTGGCAGGATGGTGCAGGGACACCACAAATATCATTGACTGGGAAACCCAAAGACACCGCAGTGGGCACCAAGCACCACCCATGCAGCATTAACGGGCCAAGGAGATGTCCTCTGAATAAGAGCAAAGTATTTTCAACTTTTGCTTAAGTTCTGGTGATGAATTCTATGTTCTAAATTGGCTCCATTTCTTGGTGTAATGTTTGCAACCCCTGTGACGTGGTGCTTGGCAAGAGTCTACTTATCCCAAGATCTGCTGAAGGTTGAACTTGATGGGGAGAGCAAAACAATATATCTCACCAACTTTATTTGCTGAAGATTGTCAGTTAACATGCAGCATTCAGGACATTACTCTTTTCAGTGGCTTTACTAACACTAGGAAAGGACACAGAACAGGAAATTTTACACTCAGAATTGTACAGTTAGGGAAAGAATGCAGCAAACCTTTCTTCCAAGCACTCCGGCAAAGAAGGGCCAAAAGAAAATTCGGGAATAGTGGAGGAGCAGTAGGAGTATGTGGCTGTGAAACAGATGAGCAGCAGCACTGCCCTGTTTGTGCAGCAGAACAGGTGCATTGCACTTGCTCTCCCAGAGGCAGGAGGTGAAGGATGGCTCCTGAAGGACATCACTGCACCTTGCTGCATGGCAGGCAGCTCAGCTCCTGGGGCAGGATGAGTGAGGGCTGGATGCAGAACAGCTGGGTGCTTGTGCAAGCTCTTCCCATTCTGGAAACCAGCATATCTGAAAGTGCTCGGGACTTGCTTTAGGGACTGAGAACCTGTCCAGGGGCTGGGAAACAGCACAACATGCCTTGGGAATCCATGTCAGAAACTGGTTGGAGCACAGGCATTTCTGCATCCCACTCCTCTGCTCAGCCGAGCAGCCCACGCCTCTGAATCGTGCAGGAGGCACTCTGGTGCCCAGGCTTCTGTGCAGGCAGTGACAGAGCTGTTGTGCAGGAAAAGCCCTCTGCCCGCTGGCAGCTGGGCACTGGGGCACTGCTGGCTCTGCTGGTGGCAGTTGGCTGGGTCCTTTTATTTAAGGATGGCATCAAGTCTTCCAGTGCAAAAAGGCTTGCTTCTTCCTCGTCTATTCTCGTGCGTGCATTCTAGCTATCACTCAATCTGTTATGAAACACTTCTTGGGATAAGATCACTGAGGAAGCTGTGGCAAGACAACCCTGACAGTTTCTGGATGTTGCAGATTTTCTTGGCACTTATCTCTTTGATTACAGCCCTGCATATGCAACAGAAACTACATTTTCCCACTCCTCTATGGCTACTGAAGCTTCTCTGGTGCATGTTCCCAGCCCCTGAAACTTCCGTCTCCTTCATTATCAAACTCACTCCGAAGTGCTGCTGACTGGGCTGTTCTTTATCCTGTGTCCCAGTCTTTGCAGGGCCACAGTGGAACTGTATCAAGAAATGGGTGTCTGCTGCCATATAGATGCTGCAAAGCTTCTTAATCCCCTTGGATCTCTGCAGGTGAGACCTGACTTGGGGTGGCTTCAGTGAGGGATAAGCCCCATTTCTGACTCTGATGGCAATGCTGTTTGTGCCCGTCACATCAGCCTTATTCTTGAGAGAAGCATCTCACGAGAAATCGATCCCACTACATGTCTTCATCTGCACGGGAACGGGGAATATTGGCTTTGTTCTCTGTGGCCACAACTGCTTAGAGACCTGCCTCGCTGAGACGCTGTCTCTCTTCCGCAGGGGTTCAGCAACAGAGATCAGCAGAGGCAATCAGGACTTAAAGAAGGCATATTGCTTTCTCTCCACTTTGGGAATTACTTTGTCCAAAAGGCTGAGATTTGTTGGCTCTCAGAACATGTAACGGTGAGCAGTAAGAGAGGCCTGGGTGACAGCACGAGGAATTTGCTTGTTTTGTTACTGTGATTGCACGGCTGGATTTATATTGGTTTCAGTGGCTTTCCTGGCTCTGCGTAGAACAAAGTGTGGCTGCAATGGGACATGAATGCTTCCAGCAGCACTGCGCAGCCACTTTTATGGCCATCTTAACATTATAGTAAGCATAAATAGTTCATCTGTTACTTTTATTTTTCTGCTAAAAAAGCAAGAATGGGATAAAACATTGAAGCAGGAGAAGTAATTTTTTTTAAATGGGCTGATAACCTGTTAAAAACGTATCTATGTATATTGCTATTGCTGCTTTTGCTGCTTTGAATAAATAGCTGTATTTTGTTCTTAATTAAGAATTAAAGGGTTTATATACATAAGTCTACAGTGGAGACCCCCAGGTGATTCCGAGATGAGGGTAAACTGTAGGGTTTTTTTCAGCTAGTTGGGTTGAAATTACTTACCACTGGGACAGCATCTGCAACAGCGTAAGGCACGGAAGCAATTTTTCTTTTGTAAGAAGATGAAAAAGAAATAAAAAAGGAGTCAAAGAGTAAGCAGGCTGAATGGGCCATTAGCACCAAACTCCAAAGATGTAGAAGTCAAATAGGATAGAAAGGCCCCATAAATTTTTACAACTCCTTGGAGAAAAACACCGCGATTATTAAAACATGAAACCTTGCTTTTCTAAAATGCTTAAAAGATTAATATAGAAATGTCATACTGTGGCTGCTGGAGGGATTATCCTTAATGGGAATGTTAGAAGTTATTTTAATGTAAAGCAAACATAGCCACTGAAGAAAGATCAAAAGTGGAGCAAATTCAAGGCTCTTAGTTTCAGGAAAATGAAGTTTGTCAAGAAACCATTTCTACTTTGTTAATTAGAATGAGCAAATTCTCCACAAATACTGTGCATACGTGGCATAGAAAGTGATGACCTCATCTAATTAGTCATCACCTAATCCAATTGCTAGCACAGGAGCAAAGCTTAGGACTCTTTGATGAACATTTTTGTCCCCTTTCTGGCTTGAGAAGTGTGGTTTCGCTAGTGCACAGTTCTGTGAAGTCCCGTGTGCATCCCCAGACAGCTTGGCCGATAATCCACGGGCAGGGGAGGGCGGTCACCTGGCAAACCTCGCCGAGTTTGTGGTCTTCTGGATGCGTGAGCAAATTCAGTGCCTTCTTGTTTTCTTTCCAATCCAGCATTGTTACTTTTTGATGTAAACTCGCCACAAAGCCACATACTGCTTTGGCCTCAATGTAAGCCTTTGAAGTCTAAAGGAAAACTTCGGTGTTGCTAATTTAGAGCAAGACATGTAACATTTCCTTTGGTGCCCAGGAGAACTCTTCCTTTGCTGCCTGTCCCTGTCTGGTCCCGCTGCAGCCGCACACCTGATCCCGTCGGTCCCCGGTCGGCAGCGTGGGGCTGTCAGCTCCAGGAGCAGCAGCTGGTTTACAAACTGTGCTGCTGTCAACTCGTTTTTTCCACCAACACGAGGCACAAAACCACACCGCACCGTGCCGCGGTGCTGACACATTGCTGCCCTTGTTCCCCTGCGAAAGGGCTGGGCTCACGGAACACAGGTTCTTTTAACATTCATTTCTAAAAACACCCATCGTGCTGCTGCTGAGCACTGATGGCTTTGCAACAAAACTTGCCCGGAAAGTAAAAAATGCTAAATCATTCCAACCAGTGCACAAGTTCACTTCTTCAAGTGTCATACATGAAGCAAGATGTTTCTTGAAAATAATTGCAAATATTTACAGGGAAGTTTTGCTCAGCTGCCCAGATCTGCAGCCTCTTTTGCTTGTCTTACACTGGACCTAGAAGTAAACTAAAGAGACTGTAACTTTGCTATTTCCAAAATAACTCATTTCCATAGTGGACTTGCTTGTTTAACAGAGCTGACAACAAATTTTCCAGTTACAAGGCACTGAATGCAGGGACAAGGCAGCACCCCATGCTCCACCCCAGCAGACAGGGTGAGCGTGTGGCGATGGGACAGTGCTGTGCTGGGGGACAGCAGCCCTGCTGCCCTGCCAGTTCCAGCAGTGGAGCTGCACCAGAGGCAGCCACGGGCCCTGCGTTTCACCCCGCTTACCTGCTTAATCCTCCCTGAAGCCGCTGACGCTGCCAGAAAGACAAGGTACCATCTGTGCTTGCATTCTTTTTTTTTTTTTCATGTGAATATAAACTTGGTGCTTTTCATGTCACTGCACACAGCAAAATCTGTGGCATGAAAATTTGCAGTCACTGCCAAACTGAGTCCTGCAGCACTCAGTGCATGAAGATACCCTGCATGCCAGTACCTGTGCTCTGCAGGTTGCTTAGCATCCACTTCTGTGTGCTGCTGGAACATCCGTGGCAGTGGCTCTCCCTGAACCTGGAGCAAGGCAAGCTGGTCTTTGTGGTGTAGCTCTTGGTGCTGCTCTGGCATCGAGTTATCATTATGAATGCTCTTCATTTTCCTCTAGTGTCTTCTGATTTCCTTAGGTCTTAGCAGATGCTGCTCCATCAAAAGAGAGGTTCTCTGCATCTGCCCAGTACCTGTGCTGCCGGGTGGTGGAGGACAGAGGGTCTCCCCGAAGCCAGGGGAGGTGCTGCTGTGCAGTGGTGCAGCCAGCTGGGTGCTCACACGTAGCGCAGCGTATACTACCAAGTATCTTAACAGTGGAAATTGTCAAAAGCAGTTGAGCTTTGCAGCACTTCTCACACGGAGCTATACAGTTTATGGAAGGGGCTGGCTGCCCTGGGGTCAGTGACATGTGGTGCTGCTACACGTGTCTGCGTGGAGGGGCTGCAGGCAGCCAGTGATTCAGGCAAGCAGTGGCTTACAGCCAAAGCAAGAGTGTGAGAGTCACAACCGGGTAGAGAAGCAGTGAAATTCCCAGTTCACTTGCACACTGTGCAGATCTTGGCCACACGTATCCTCTGCCTGCAGCAGTTTTGCTTCTCCACAGAAGCGTTTTGTTCCGCAGTTGCGGGCAGGTGCACGGCAGTGTGTCTGTGTGCAGGGAGGGGGATGCTGCACCCCTCCTGGGGCCACCATCTGGGGTTTGATCCGATTGAAGCAACAAGTTGGAGTCACCTGCCCCGCTTTGTGCAGGGCTCATCAATCCATCAGATAGGTATTGGCTATGCCCCAGACTGGATCTGAAGGAATGCTTTAAGGAATTGCATGGAGGTGCAATTTCTCAGCAATTGTGCACCCTACACACTGCCTGCTGGAAATGAACCACGCGGAACAGGCATCGCTGCCTTAGAAACATGCCCAGCTGTGGTCTGGCTGTGTGGCGTGCAGGGACTAGCACAGGGGTGTGCTGGAAGTGCAGAGAAAGGATTTTTTCCTCCAGCAGGTTCCTGCAGGATTTGTGCATAGCACACAGGTTAGCACCTGGTGATCAGGGCATTCACTGAAGGATTGCTTACAGCGAGTGTGAGATATATTAAGGACATAACACAGTGTGTTTGGATGCAGTTCCAGGCACAGTTCCTTGTAAGATCTTGTTTACCCTTTTGTTGTGACCGTTCTTGCAAAGCCCTGTGAGTGGTTTGCAGTTTTACATGGGGGGACAGTAAGGTGGGTTTCTGAAAACAAGGAGTGAGTCCATGACCTCATGTCCTACAACCGCCAAAGCTCCACAGAACACGAACACAATTAACCAGACATGGTGAGATATCATAGGGGACACTGCATGGAGACATACAGCGGGGGAGTTAGCAGGCTGTAGTATGGGGACTTGGGAAAAGCTATCGAAAGGGAGGAGCCTTCATGTCCTTGCTCACACCTTCTCATCAAGAAATGAAGGGGCATGAGTAGGAGGCTGGACAGCCCAGGGGAGAAGCAAGCTGGCCCAAAAATGACAGCAGGAGCTTGCAGGCTGCCCCTAGGCCCCAGTGCCTGCACAGCAGAGCGGCAGCAGAGCAGCAGCAGCTCAACCGAGCAGCACTGCAGCCCAGCAGCAGCCCAGCAGCCCAGCAGCCCAGCAGCCCAGCAGCCCAGCAGCCCAGCAGCAGCCCAGCAGCACAGCAGTCTCCTGACATCTTGTGGCTCCGCTGCAGAGTACAGCAGCCCCTTCCCCCCGCAGCCTCAGGCACGGGTGTCAGCTGGAGCTGACCTTGGCATTAACCGCAGGCGCTGCAGATCCTTATATATAGCCACATTCCTCTCACAGATGCAGGGCCACTTCTTTTTCCCTCCTGTGCAAGAAGGAATGCGTTCCGAGTGAGCCTGTGTTTTCCCAAGTGCCGGAGGCTTACTGTGCTTTGCTGCAAAGAGGAACCTAAATTTGAACACGAATAAACACAAACTGCATCCCAGATTCTGCATTGGTCATCCTCCCTTTCTCAGGTGAACAAAACCCAGGTCCAAACCCACCTGCTGCCCTCTCCCCCCAGCCCCACGCTCAGATCCGTGTCTGCTCTCAGCACAGCGTCTTCGCAGCTCCTTGGAAGAATTGGTTCTTTCAGCTGCAGTGCCCCAGTGTCAGTGCCAGCCGTGCACCATCTCCAGGGAAAGGACAGGAATTTTAAGTATTCCATAAGATGTATTTATTTTTACACACTGATTTTGTTTTTAAAAAACACAGCTATTGAGAATGCTAAGTGTACGCACATACACCAATCCGTGCAGTGCCACCCCAACCTCTACCACCTGGCAGTGCTGCCCGTTCCTGAAACACTCATGAAGAGCCTCCTGCCTCCTCCTCTCAGTGCTGCTGGGCTCCTCCAGCTCTTGCTCAGGCTGAAATCCCCGTGGCAGGGCAGGAGGCACCCAGAGCTGGAGCTGCGTGCCTGGGGCTGGTGGGAGGTTAGGGCCTGTGGCAGGAGGCGTGCAGGAGGTGTGGTGCAGAAGGAGAGGAAATGAGCTGCTTCTGCATTATTTTGTGCAAATGTATTCCCACATTGTGTTCTGCAAGTTGGCAAAATGCCGTGCCGAGGAAGGGACACAGCCAGCAGTGCCTTTCATCCTCTGGCAGCTCTGCATGGAGGAGCAACTCCCACACCCATCCCTGCCCTGCTTCTGGAGGTGTGGTTCAAAAGGGGAAGAAAATGTGACGGCAAATGAGGGGAGAGGGCTCATTTACTGGTGTGGGGCTGTTCTAGACCTCAAGGGGGAAATTGTGGCCAACATTAGGGCTAGAGAGAGCATTGCTGTTTACCACAAAGCTTAGTGGAAATCACATGGAGAAAGGCATCTGGTCAGTTTGTAAGAATTCATCCATGTTCCCGTTCTCCTCCCGTTCTCTTGCAGCCTGGAAGTTCCCCTCTGAGGACACTGTGCAGCAGGGACAGCAGCGGGAGGCGGTTCAGCCGACTGGCTGGGAGCCCTTCAGGGAGCTGAAATGTCCTGTTGCTGTGTCTGTGGGAATCCTGGCACTGCTCAGGGAGGTAGGCACCCTGCTTTGTTTACCACTGTGCCCTTCTGCTTCACCATACACACATCTGCAGGTATACAGATACACACATCTGCAGATACACAGATACACACATCTGCAAAGGCCCATTATGGGAAATCCAGGGTATTCAAGACCTCAGCTGGCCAGTTTCAATCTGAAGAAGTGTGGCATGGCTGAAAATGGCACTAAAACATGAGAGCTTTCTCCCAGTCCTCACTATTTTTTCAATGCACATAGAGCTTGTAATTTAAGAAACATACAAAAGAACAAACGTTCATGCTCTTCATACAACGTCTTTGTCATGGTCTCAGCTGAAAATAGAAATGGTTCTAATGGGCAGGTGCTATATTCCGTAATGGAACTTGCACTAGTTTGGTAAGATGAATTGCCCCTAAATTTGTTACCAAAGTTATGGCTGTGGTTACTGCTGCAGTGACTGCAGGACAGACGTACCATTTCCAGCTCAGCATTATCAGTCTCTTTGTCAAAGTCTGCTGCCAGTATACAATTGACTATTTGTGGCTTGTGGATACTCTGAAGAGAAGATATAAGCTGAAAGTGAAACCAAGTGTTATACAATGGGGAAACAAGTTACAAAATAGGAGGTATTGAAAGCCTGAAAAATCCCCTTTTAAATATATATAATTATATATAAATATGTGAATGTGTAACGCGCACACACGTGCACACAGATGCACATGCATGTGCAAACGTTTCCTTTAGCAAAAGAAATTAAAGTTTGGAAAATAAAATAGTTCCAATGCAATATTTTGTTGCTGAAAGCAAAAGTCATCTGTTTATCTTGAATGCAAAACAGGGTGAGGGCAGCTGCAATTTGAGCTGCTCTGCACTGGCCAGCTGGTAGCTTAGAGCCAGCAAATGGGGAGGGGGAGGTGAGTTATCCCCACTGGTTGGTCTTAGACGTGGTCGCTATAGCTTTGAAATGACATGGGTTGTGGTTCACAGAACCTCTGGGCTGATATTATCACAGATTTTGTTAAGCAGGACCCCACGGTGGCTGGAAGCTCAGCATCAGGTGGCCTCAGAACCATGCACCAACTCAGTGCCGCCTGTACAGGAATAAGCGCATCACTTTTTCCACACTTGCCATTTGTTTCTCTCAGATGTCTTTGAATCACTGTAACTGTCAAGATGCTGTAAGTGGTATTCATTTCCAAAGACCAGAAATGCAGGATCATGGTTAGAAACTGGGAACCTCAAGCAGGTCAGGTGCAGCCCCTTATAGCTCCAGAGTGTATTTAGAGGAGCCCCTGCCCTTGGTGTATAAAGGAGAGAAGCATTACCTTGCTTCAGCAGACGTGTGTGGCGAGCTGGCACAATGGCATGCATAGGGGGCTCATTTGAATGAGTAACAAGAAGAAAGAGAAGGGAGGGGGGGATGTGATTTATATCCATTTCATTATTTTCAGTGACAAAATGCTGCATGTAAGCTGGCTACGGCTGGACTTCTTGGCTGAGCCAGACCCCGGGGGTGCAGCCCACGGGTTATCCCGAGCGATTCCTGCGGGGATTGAGCCTCCTCAGAGCAGTGCACGTTAACAGCAGCGTGTCACCCATTTGCCACCCCTCTGAACTGGCTGTGGGGATTTCTCTACTCATCAGTTGCCTGCCCCAGACCTTATGATTTCCAAACCACAACGTAAAAGCCACGCGGCCCCTAACCAGCCATGTGGAAAAGCAATGCCGAGTGTGTCTGCATGCTGCGTGTCTGGAAGCATAGCCATATTTTTCTCTGGAGAATTTGTTTAGGTTCCATAAAAGAAATAGGCAGGAACCCGTGGGTTTTCGTTTGGTGGTTCTCCCTCTGTTCTGCTTGGCTTCTCGGCTTTCAATAGAGCCCAAGGTCAGGCTGTTATTTGTTGCTAGGCCAAAGTGGCAACCTCCCACCCTAACAATGCTGCTATCTTCATATCATCGGAGCTATAGGGGCCACATTGTGGTGCTTTGGCAGTGTTGCTAGGGAGGTTGCTAGGTTAGATTGATGTCACTATGTGGGTTATAAATTGCCTTTACCCCGCTGGCCCTAACTTGGCCCCATAGCACAATGATGTAGTAGCTGGCATCGACGTGCTCCGATGATACATTGCTGCAGCATCTTCGGACCCTGAACTTGGCAGCAAACACATGTTGTATCTAGTCAGCAGAGGAGCCCACTTGTAACTAGAGAAGGAAATAATTGCTTTGGATAGCACAACCAAAATAAAAACACATTCTTTCATGTCCAGAAATTAACAAAACTGATGAAAAATAACCAGTTACTGACCCACATACATACACCTTAAACAAGGCTTTCCCTGAACACAGACTGTGCCCTCTGCGTGCCCTGCTGCTGAGAAAAGAGAAGAAGCCTTACAAAGATGAAAGTGAGAGCTGAGAAAATGAGGTAAGCTGAACTGAGAATTTCCCAGCTTTGAGTGGTGCGTGTCAGAATCTCAACTCAACTAAAATATGCCACCAACGCCTTTATTATCACACCTGCTTATTCCAGCACAAAAGTGCCATGCCACATAGTGAAATTATTTGCATGTTTCTGGTCTGTGTCCCCAAGGGACATTTTAATCTTGCAAAAAAATAATAATGGTGAAGAATCATTGAAATGATTTTTCAGAACGTTAATATACCAACATTTAGAAATACTCCCTTCTACAGAATATTGATGCACTTGTATGTGTGTGCATGTGTGTGTGTGCATTTCATTTCTTTTGAAAAGGGATAAATACAAATAAACATGCATGCCCTTCAGAGCCACTCTGGTTTAATAAGTAAACACATCATTAGACATGCTTTTCTTTATGCACGACATCTTGATATTCAGGGCTTTAGCTGCACACCTCTCATTAGTGCTAATGAAATTTATTTGGCTAAATCCACATGCATTGTGTGGAACGTACACCTTAGTATATTTGTAATTATTTTTTAAAGACTGCCTTCATTTCAAGGCAGACCAGAACACAACTCCTACAGTGCCGTGCGAGTCCATAGGGTGTATACATATTTATAAGTGTTTTAAAAATGCATATTATATTTCGCCCACAGAGCATAACATCTCTGCTGGCTGCAAACAAGTATTAAAGAAGGTAACAAAAATCCAGAGAAAATGTCTTTGAAAAAATACTTAATACACGTGGGCTACAGCTGCCTTTTAAAGATTAATTTCTTGGCCATTTACAATGTGTTTTTTATTATCAAAAGCCAATGGACCATATTACAGAAAATCTTGCTTTGTAAATGCCTTTTGCACTTCTTGGGCCTGATCCTGGTACACAAAATTCACTGATTTTCCTTCCAGACTTAGACCATGGCAGGCTCAAAACTGGACTTGGGGTGTCACAGGGTTACTACTTGTCCAAGCAGTGTTGGGCAGTGTCAGTGCTGCTGAAAGGAGGTAGGAGATAGGGATCTGGGCCCTTGCTTAGAGTGTGGCTTGCAAGGCTGCAAACACGAACTCAGCTCTGCAGAGGTAAGTCATATGCATGGGCGTAGATATTTGCATACATTAAGTACGTAAAAGAGTTTATAGAGCTGGAATCATGCTTTTAAAATGTGGTCTTCCTGGAGGTGTGCTAGTTCTGACTGGATTGCTTGTCATTTCTTTTGGTTGTTGATTTCCTCAAACATTTGAAAACTAACTGAAGGCTGCCTTGGCAACACATGTATCTCATCCTTCCTTCTGCTGGTCTTCCCGTGTATTTTCCCCAAGACATACAGAGTTTAGCTTAGTGCTGTGTACTCCTCTGTTTGGAGCTGGACAAAATAGAAAAGTACAGAACTTTGCAAACACAGCAAATCCTGCCCTGTCTGTCTTCCAACCTGTAATCAGCAAAACCTCCAACAGGCAAAGGATTTTCAGAGTCCATGTGTGAGCTCTAGACATCCCCCTAGCCAAATCCAGACCCTGTCAAGGCTTTTCTTCAAACCTTGGAAAGCAATGGTACAAGTGGAGGGAGAAGGTGGCTGTTAAATCCCACCAGAGAGCAGCCAGGGAGGATAGAAGAAACAGCAGGTCCAGAGCTGTAGTAAGGACAATGAATTGCTGTTATTTCTCAGTGATTCACGAGAGGATGGAGAGTCTGCCAGGGTGGGTCCCAGCCAGGGGCACGAGCTCCTTCCCCAGGGCTTTGTCCTGCACAACCCTGGGCAAAGCCTCTGGGCTCACTCCATATCACCGTTCAGTTTCTGAAACAAAAATAAATGGCAGTAATGCACCAGGAAAGCCACATGTGCTGGTGATGATGAGGGGCTCAGGTGAGGCTGAAGGTGAGATAAATATTTTAGACAGATGAAAATAATCCTTCAACTCCAGTGAAACCTTTGTATGTTAAACTCAGTGTCACGGTGTGAGAGGCAGGATGTGTCCCTCAGCCACCAGGATGGCTTGCATCTCCCTTATCACAGTTATAAGAGGATGAGCTTTTCCAGGGGACTTTTGCTCTTATTCTCATGGCACCTCCCAGAGTGATGTTTCCATATTTGCAGCGCCAATGTGCAGCGCGTTCCGAGGGGATGGAGCCGTCGGTGCCGGCCTCTGTCTGGTGACAGTGTCTGCGTGAACACCGAAATCTTCATTTCTTGGAAAGTGTTAAAATCTAATACACAAATGTTGATTTTTTGTAATGTGCTCCCGGGGCTTTTTCATCTATGCCAGCATTAAGTGCAAAGGGAATTTTTACAGCCGACTTGTAAATTCCTGACGAGAGGAGTTTATAATAGAAGTGTTGACATAACCTTAACTACAGTGACAACCGAAGCTGGTTTGTTAGGAGAGCAGCAAATAATGTTCTGCAGGAAGGCAGGAGCTGGGCACAGAAGGTGAGGCAGCTGCATTTTTTTCCCTGAGAATCCCCCGAGGCCATTGTGTGAGACAGCACGTGAAATGAAGCTGAAGCAAATCGCATAGCAGGCAGAGGAAGAAACGCGCTGGAATTTGCTCATTTTCATGAAGGAGAAGGTGCAGTTATCCTCTTATAATTTTTTCACAATCTCCCCCCAGAGGGAATCACAAGGGTCTGACAGCAAGTCCCTGCTCGCTGTGGGCCCTGTGGCCGGCTCCTGCCCGCTCTTTGTCCTGCAGCAGCCAGCAGTGAGCCCCGGTGCTCAGCGCCGTGCCTTCATGGGAGCAGGAGCAGGAGCCAGCCCTTTCCCTGCAATGTCAGTCCCTTACAAGCAATGATTTTTTTAAATACCACTAAACCAGATTTATTTCCTCAAGTCACCTGCAAGAATTCAAAGCCGGAGAACTGACGCACCCAGCAGGAGAGGGACGAGCGCTGGTGCAGCGAGGCTGAGCCACGACCCCCGCTGCCCTCCAGCAGCCGCTGCCCCTTCCCTGCAAACCAAACCCATCCATGGAAGAGTGCCTTTGGGCTGGAATCTGGAGCAGGGAGCACATGCAGTGTCGTAGAGCCCTCATTTCCCGGAGCCAGGGCTTTGTTTCATGCCTGCCACCTCTCCCCTGGGGATGAGGGCAGGAGGAGTTTTCCAGCTCTTCTTGCAGGCGCAGAATCCCGGGGGCAGAGCGGGGCCCCAGCGCGCTCTCCCCATTGCACAGCACAGCCCCACACACGGGGCTCAGAAGTCAGCGCTCACCTCCCACCCACCTTCCCACAGCCATCTGCCTGGTGGTTTCAAAATGTTTAACTAAGTCCTCTTACATCTCTGTTGCAATTTTGCTTGCAGAGAGGCAGTTGGCAGGCAGCAGGGTTATTTGCTGTGGGCTGGCACACTTCAGAGCCACACGGGTGCTGGGAAGGAGGTGTAAGTACCCACTCCCTCCCTGCCCTGTCTCTGTCCTCCGCCAAAATCCTGAAGTAACTTTCCTGGAAAGGTGGAAGGTCCAGGGACAGTGTTCAACACAGAGCAAGTAAAATATGGTTTTGAAAGCAGAGAAAACAGCAGAGAAACAGCTCTGTGATGGGAAGCCAGAACCGAATCCCTCGGTATTTCCTAATTCCTCAGGGGCAGCTACAGCCCATGGAGCGTGCAGTCAAAAGGCACAGAGCAGCCCAAGCAGGGGGTGGCTGAGCAGCACTGCTGCGTGCTGTCTGTGAGCAGGGCGGGCTGTGTGAGCCCCCTGGTGCTGTGGTGGGGGTGGAAGTGCAGTGGGATCTGGGCTGGCAGGATGGCAGGGGGAGATGGAGCTGGCAGTGAGGAGCTGGCACAGCACTGCTGGGAAAGCAAGAGCTGCGCATTCCTCATTCATCCTCTACCTTCCCATTAAAATAAGATTTTCCTCCCTTCCCTATGTGTTAAAAAATAATTTTTTAATAAATATTACAATGTAACCCCCAGCTCCCAGGCACTGCCATCAAACCTGGTGAAACGCTGGTGGGAGCCATGGCCACGAGCATGAGGACACAGAAAACTGTCACTTGTCCTCTGGCAAACCAAACGCACATCAAGGGAGCAGCATGCCAATGAATGTCTCTGCTTTTTTTCCCAGAAAGTTCATTTTCTGTCAGGATTTCCTCTCTCACTGAACACCCCTGCATGAACAGAAAGAGAGCTGGCCAGCGCCAACAGCACGACCCAGTGCAGCCGCCCGTGCATCTCCTGGTGCTTGTTTAGGACTGCCCTCTGCTGGGTTCCTACACGGAGCTGGGGCTCACAGCAAGTGTTGGAAACACACAGCTTCTGAGAGCACGGAGGTGGCTGTGCTGCACGCTCAAGTGCCTCCATTGCGCCTTGTGCCGCGCTGCTCATGGAGGTGGCAACTGGCTGCGAGCTCTCGTCTCGCTGCACCGAGAGATGGAGTGATTCTTCCTCGCCCAGATTCAAGGCTAAGAGATGTGTCTCGGTGATATTTATATATGTTCAGCTCCAGGTCCCTGCCTCTCACAAGAGGATGTGGCATGTAGAGTAGTTTTGCAGCAAAAATGAAATGGCACGAGGAGCGGAGGCTACTGGAGATAAGTAGGTATTAGGATTGTGTTTCCATCCCACCCTCCTACGTGATACAAAGCATTGGCAGCAACAAACTGGCAATGTGCAGCCCTGCTGTGCGGTGGCCTGCACTTACGGGACTGTGGGAAATGGTTTCTTCAAATGTCCTTTAAATCCTGGCAGGGACTGCCTCTGTAGGCAGCTGCTGTGTTTCAAAGCAGTTGTCTCAGGATGCAGAGCTGATCCCTAGTTGTGTTTCCTGGGAACGTGGTGCTTTTTCTACCCCCTTTTGAGCTTCTTCCTTCCCCTTGTCTCAGAGCAAGGTAAGAGGCAGCGGGGTGTCTCGCCCAGCTCCATGCTTGCCAGCAGGTGCTGAGGTGTCCCAGAGGCTTTCAAGAACGGATTCAGACTCAAAAACTGTTCACAGAGGAAAATACAGATAAATGTGGATCAAACTCAGAGCAGGATGGACAGCACATGTCTTCTTCCACACCTTCGATATGAGGCATGGGAACTTTTTAGAGCAAAGCTTTCATAGTCTGTCCAGACACTTTTGTGAAACATGTAAGAACTTAACAGCATTGAAAGAGTTGTGCGTGGAACTGGTCATCCTGTGCAAACATCACTGGGACAAGGAACAGACAGCATGGCTGCAAAATGCTCAGTTTCTGTGGAAGCCAAATACTGAGGGGTCACTGCGGGTTTGGTTTAAATAGGGATCCCTGCAGTCCTGTGGCCGTGTCTCCGATGCCCACCCTGCTGTGTGACATCTGCTGATGGCAGGAGGAGGGAGCCTCAAACATTCCTGGCCTTTCCGGGCCCTTCTGTGTTAAAATCTCCCGTGAGACTCTTCACAGACTCCCATTTCTGCTCTGGTCTGTGGTGAAGGCAGCACAACGTGGGTCCCCTTCTGCAGACCGTCTGCCCTTCCAGCAGGTCTCCAGTTCTTCTCCCACCCTGCACGTGTGCTTGCTGCTTCCACACCTCCAAAGGGCTGCAGAGGTGGTGGGAGCGCTGCCTGGGGAGCAGGGCAGCAGCGGGGGCTTTCCTGTGAGCTGTGGGAAAGTGATGCCGTGGCCATGAGCAAAGGTAGCAGTGAGAAAGAGACAGGCAGGAGGGTGGAGGAATTTTAAAGGAATTCCTGACAATCATTGTTTGGGAATTCAGCATCTGGCTGGAAGGATCAGGTGCTGGGGTCGGCAGGGTGCTATCTGCCCATGGGAGCTCTGACGGCCACACCGTTCCGTCACAGGCCACGCTCTCTGGTTGTGCAGTGGAAACCAGAAGTGATTTCTGCACAGATGATCACTGATTGCTTTTTTGACTCTCAGCAAGCTTCTTCAGCTCCTCTCCACCACCACTGCTTGGTCTAGAATGAAGGCAATGCAGCTGCATGGATACAAAGGGGAGCAGAGACTTTTCCAGACGATGACAAATGAGACAACCATAAGGCTGGCAGAGACCTTGAGAAATTATCTACTCTGGCAGTCATCAATTTTTTTAATCTGCTGCCCTGGTTTGTTTTGTATTCCTATTCCGTCGCACAGTGCCAGCACAATGGTTTAAATATAAAAGCAACCAAAAGTTTTCTTTACTTGTTATCCAGCCTTGTTGAGATGTAGTGGAATCAGTGCATGGACGTCACACGCACAGCTCCCATGCTGCAGGGTTACTCCGAGATCCCCCAGCAACATTACCAACTCCATCCTGATTCCTAACATTGCTTCCCTTATTAATCACCCAAAATATCACAATGTCAGCAGCAGTTTTATTTTCTCCATGTATTTGGAAGGTCACAGAAAGTTCCTCTATCCAACCAAACCTGCACTGCAGATAACAACGGAGTTATTGCTCTGCACTTGAAAGCACAGTTATTGGGAAGAGCAGCCAGAAAGAAACCCTGTAAGTAAGGGAGGTAATTACAGAAGAAAATACCAATCAAAGATCACACCTTTTCATGATTAGCTTCTATGTGCCTGAGTGGAGGATTGCATTCATCTCCCTCTCTTTGGCTGAGCCTGTTGAAATGCGCAAAGCAGCGCAGTGCCGCAGCTGCTCCGCAGGCAGCAGAACGCTAATATGGCTTTGTAATGATGCTGCTGTGTGGTCATCTTCTTCCCATTAACTGATTCATATCCTGCACATCCAGGAAGCACTGAGCGTTTCATTAGAGCTGATGAATGTACACTGACCACTCAAACAGTACATTCACAAAGGCATGTGTTAGTGTGGTTTTACTCTGCTTAAGAGAACTGAGAAATAAGGGTAAAGGGGTGAGCAGGCAGTGTGTGCTGCACACAGGCAGCTTGTGCCATCCTAGGCTCTGACAGAAGATCTGTCTTTAATGTGAGAGGTGTCTGCAGCTTTGGGATAGGAGAAGATCCTCCTGAGAAATAGAAGTTCAAAGAACAGCAGTTTGTCAAGCAGAGGAGTGCTTAATCAACTTACCAAGTAGGTGATAGTGTTCATTATTCCAATCTATGCTTTACTCTCACTAAAACTTTAATTTATCATCTGGGAATAACCAAGGGAAGACTGAGAAAAGTGTCAGATAATTTCTGAGTTGTAGAGCATATTGATGAACCTCAGTAATTTCAGACCTGAAATAACAGAACCTGGGCTTTCCTGATGTACCTCTCTGTTTTTCAGAGCTGAAATTGCCATACTTCTTCCAAAATATGGTCCTAGGTATGTTCAGTGAATGACACAAAGGGAGAAGATTCTCCATAGCTGTTTACATTACAATGTGATCAGATCTTCTATCTCTGGAAACAAATGGAGAAAAGCCTTGTGACTTCAGCTTTACAGATTGATCCTTGTTGATGAGTGAGATACTGCAGTGCCTGGGAGAGCTCCAGTGCTTTAAGCCTGGTAGAGCAACAGGGAGGACAAGTTCTAAGTGGCACGTGAAGTTCTGCTAATTCAGAAAATGGCATTTTATCCAGGAGTAATAGAAACTGAGGGAAGTTACTGCAGTAATGCCATCACATGTTTGTCCCATGTAGAACAGGAGCAGCGCAAGGCACATCTTCACTCTCATTAATTTACCTGGGCTTTCCCCCAAGTAAAGTACAAGATCCAAAACAAGGAAGAAGGCAATGAGCTGTGAACTGTCTCCTGTTTTCTGTCCTGGAAGTTGGGGTGAGTTTTCTCCCCCACAAGCCAGCTGCTGGGGAGGAGCAGGCTGGACAGAGAAATCCAGAGGTGATGGGAAGTGCAGGGATCCTCACGTGCACATGGCAAAACCCTCAACCTCCTCAGGTTGCACAGCAAAATGCATTTCTGACTATTCTTTCATGATTACAAGTTTTCCCTCGTTGAAATCTACCCTTGGTCCCCCCACCTTCCCCTCTATCGTGTATTGCAAAGAGGGAAAGGAATAATGTTTTGTGCATACGGCAGCAACCAGTTCCTTCTCGAAAGCCCCAATTAGGGGCGAAGCAGCCTGAGCGCTTCTTAAATCCACTGCCCTGTCTGAAAGAGATTGACACCGAGATTCACGGATGTAATTTATCCGCAAAAATTATTAGCAGTGTGAACACATGAGATGCAGGTGTCAGCAGGGCCTCCCTCTGCGTGCTGCCGGAGGTGTGACCCCCCCACGGGACGAGATCCGTTTTGTGGATTCAAGGACAGCTCTCTCCAGGAGAAGAAGAGACGTTGCCAAGATACCAGATGCGGTTCCATTCAAGACCACTCATAGGAGCAATTCAAGATGAAATCAAATTAGATGTGTTGGTTATACATAGCGCAGCCTGCTCAGGATACTAAATGACAGAGTTTGCCAATAATTAAGTGAAATCTCAGAGATGATGAGTCCCCAGAGCTCTCTAGGTTATGTCGGTCTAATTCCAAGTGTCATCATTATAGCAGCAGAGCAAAATACTCTGCATAGGCCACAGAGCTGGAATTGTCACTGTGGATATTAGTTTTTCATAGCCAGTGCTACAGGGCAGTAGTGAGCTTCATTACATGCCTGCTGCTATTACACTTGCTTAACCTTTCCCTGTTATACAGCTCCTGCAACCCGACTCCCACTTAATAATTGATAGTTAGCACTTACTGTCCGCAGCAGCATTCATATTCAAAGCACTCTACAAAGAGCTCATTAGTCTCCTGAGCCCCCTCCCCGTCGAGGTGTCCAGCACAATTACCCTCATTGCACAGAAAGGGAAACTGAGGCAGGAAGGTTGTGACTTCGCCTGGGGCTGGAGGGCAGCGTCAGCGCTGGCAGCGGTGCTCAGGTGCCTCTGTAGGGGAGAGCTGGCCGAATTGGTGGTGTCAGGAAGCAGATTATTCTCAAACCCTCTCTGGGGTCGGAGGTACGGGGAAGCTGTGCAGGGAGCTGCTGGGCACGCCGCGAGGAGCCACAGTGCCAGGAGGGGGCTGGAGGGTCCTGGGACAGGAGGGAGCGGTGCCACCTCCTGACAGGTCATCTGCAGCTCCTCTGGGATGGAGCCCTCGGGCATCGCTGCCGAGCTCTGCCCGTCCTTACAGCCAGGGCAGGACAGATCTGCTCCGGGAGCACAGTGCATCTTGCAGCAGGACTCAGCACCTTCCCTGGCGTGCTCCCAGCACCACAGCCCATCACAGCGGGGTTCAGCCCCAGAAGCAAGTTACCAGGAGTTTTGGTGGTGCCCATTTCATTCCTGCCCCTTGCTGTGCTCTGAAGGCCATGGCCATGGGCAGAGGGGAATGCCTGCCTCCAGCTCTGCAGACTCTCTCCCTTCAGATCATTTGGAACGTTGTGCTGAACTTCTGATTCTGGAGGATCAACATCCTGAAAAACGGGAGCTGATTTTAAAAAAATAACCTCAGTGTGAAAAATAAGGAAATTAGTGGAGAGCAGATAGAAACAAAAAGTCAGCCTGAAGGCTAAGGCTTCCAGGAAGAGCTTGATCAAAATTTAATAATTGTTACCTACAAAGAGGAGGAAGAGCCCTGTGGCAGCATCACGGCCACAGCCAGCAGCAGCACACAGGAGAGCAAGATCTGCACTATTAGCCATAAATACGGTATTAAAGGGAGGGGTGGCATGGGAAGGACCGAGCCCTGATCCGACAGCGCTGCAGAACCTCCACCGGCCCCGCCTGGCCACGTCCTCCATCTCCTGCAGAGCGACGGGGGCTGCCCTGGCCCCGCTCAGCTGCTGGAGCAACACGTGGGCAGCACAATGCGGAACGGCATTCCAAGATGGCCAGGAGGAAGTTATAAAATTTATAGAAGGTTCTGATAAAGATCTTGGGTAGATAGGGTCATATTGCTAAAAGATTCAGACCTAAGAGGCTTTTAATTAAAGAGCGGTGCACTCAGAGCTATCTCACCAAGGAGGTAATAAAATTATTGACTACATCACCAACAAAGGCAACCGAAGCAAGGAGTTTAAATGATTTCCAGAGACTGTTCTCCAAGTGGAGGTTATAGCAAGAGAGCCAGCAGTGCAATTAAACCAAATGAGGTCAAGCATGTTGGGCCTGAAGGCCTCTGCCTGCTCTTCAGATTCCTTTTGTTCTTATAATTCAATTATAAAGCCCCCCCTCAAGAACCATTTAACTGTCTCGTAAAGCAGTTTGTAAACTTTTTTATTTTTCTGTAAATTGTCTCCTCAAAGCGGCTTTCAGCATTTCAGGCAGCGTGGGGTGCGTGCAGGCTCCCCCATGCCTTTGTTCCCATTTCTGCTCTGCGTGCCCGTGGGGTGCAGCAGAGATCTCCCGCAGCATCCTCTGCCCGTGCAAAACACCGATGGCTGCAGGTGGCAGCTGGTGGGACCGGGGGGTGGGAGCTGGCCCTGTGACACTGCCTCTCACTCGTTCTTGCTCCCTCCCTTTCCCCCAGGTTTTCTGTATCCCATTTCTATGTGAGCAAAAGGAGGTTAACTTTGTGCATGCCCCCTTTCCTGCCCACTGGGTCCTGTATCCCAACCCTTTACATCATAAACGAGCATTAAAGGCTGCTGGCCTGCAATGCCTGTGCAGATCCATAGAATTAAACACTTTCAAGATGTAGGAAGTTTTTTTTTTATTTTATTTTTTGGCAGAAACGTAGTTGTAGAACAGGATTAGGTGGAAGTTGGTGCTAGTTCCAAACACAAAGCTCACACAGAGTGCATCCTGCTGTTCACGGTGTCCCCTGACCAAAGGGGAAGCTCCTGAAAGTCAGGGACAGTGTAGGACATGGTGTGATTTTTTCTTGGGTAGATCCAAAAAAAAAAAGATATTGTCTCGTTTCAAGAAGGAGAGAATTTGAAGAATGAAACCATTCCTGATCACAATGGCATTCAAGCAGACGTGGAAGAGAATCGACATCCAGAAGGGATTAACAAACTTCTAAGCAGTTTAAGCACAAAACTGCAGATCATGGCTTTAGAGGCTTAAGTGACTGAGGGGTCGTAGATTCCTGTCTGCATCATGAGGGGCCGTGGTACCTTTGTAAATGGAGCCCAAGGTGGCAGCCCCCAGAAGTGGGGGTGCGGCAGGGTGAGCCCCACAGCTCGAGCGTTCCCTCCTGGAAAGGAAGGCTCACAGGTGGCAGAGTCCAAGTCCCAGGCAACAGATCTCTGCCTGGAGATGAGTCGCATGCTAGAAGCAGCTGCTGTAGCAAGAAAAGCAAGTTTTGTTCTTCTCCATTCCTGTTTAATTATAGTGAAGGCAATCGGGCTGTGACGTTGGGAGCGGTGCTGACCGCTCGGTCCTGCAGTGGTGGGAGCTGCTCCAGCTCCGCAGCAGAGTCCTCATGGCTTTGCTGTCCTCTCCCCTAAGTGTGCACAGGGACACCTCACTTCTCTTGGGAGGAATGGTCACCCCTCTCTAGCACTGTTGAGCTGAAAGAATACCCCAGGTTAGCAGCAATGCTGAAATCATGGGAGCACTCAGAACTTGCTCTGCATCTGCTCCATCCTAGTGGCTAACATCCTCTTGCTCAGCTTGTTAAACCCTTGTGCCTCCTTCCCCAAAGGAATGTCAATATCCGAAAGAGGAAGATGCAGGAATGCAGCACTCAGGTTGCAGAGCAGGAGATTTCGGAAACGCTGAGGTCAGGTGCCTGTCTCAGTGCCAGCCCAGCCACACTGCACAGGGACAGTGCAGCACTTTCACTGGGCACGTGCACAGATTGATGTAATTGCCTTTATGAATATATATCCCAATGTATTGCTTGTTGCTGATCTGTCACATTCTAGAGGTGGTCAGTGGTGGTACCGTGGTGGCATAATGATGGTGGCAGCCACGAGCACAGAGCTGGGACTGTTCTCTGCGTCGCAGCACCTACAGATTCGCTCGTACGCATCTAACCCAGGGGCACTTGCTGGATGGCAAAGGGGAGTTCAGCTGAGAAAGTGCTTTTAATACTGTAAAAAATTAATGCAAAATGTCAAATATTTCACACCCAAGCCGATACTGGCAAAAAGCCAGCAACAGTCTGGTTTCGCTTGGGGTGTGAATATATTTGATCACCTGTAATTCAAAAGCTTTGATTTCAAAGGAAAGAGACAGTGTGTTGCAATCGACTTTGTAGTGATAAATATCAACTGTGCCACTTCTCTCCCAAAAGGGGTTTCCCACAGTTCTATAGTAATGCACAGTTCAAAAGGCCACGCTGAGATTCACAGAGTGATGCATTCAAAAAGTGGCACACGCGTCCCTTTGCTCAGCTCACACGGGTCTGACTGCAGCCCTTGCAGTGCCATGGGACCAAGGTGCAGCCACAGCTCCGTGCTGCCAGGGTCACCCAGCACCCTGCAGGCAGCCACCCTGGCGGTCCCCAGCTGTGTCACTGGGCAGTCTGGAAGCTTTCAGAAGGACTTGGCCAGGAGATCCAGTCAGTCTGGAGGAAAGGACAGAAATCCATTTAAGCCAAGAGCTGATGATAGCTGTGAATTTGGCCCTCTCCCTGTGTTTGTTGTTGTGCTAAAGTGCTCTTGCATTGCCCAAAGAGCATCCTAGTTCCTTCTTGCTGCTTTGAAGCCTCACCCAAGTTCCAACCCACAGGTACGGCAATAGCTTTTGCTTATGGGTTTCTACTGAATGCTCCAAATTGCTTTATCTGAAGACAGGAGGAAAATCTCACTGATTTTATTAGGAACAGTCTTGGACCCTTCAAGAAGGAAATTCATACCAAAAGACGTGTTCTATGACAGCCTTAACAAGTGTGTCTGCGTTTGAAGCCTCTGGATGGAGCCCATCTGTTGGCCACGTCCTGAAGTCACTGCGCAGTTCCCATTCCTTGGGATCTGCAGATATTGCCTGGCCGAGCAGGATGAGCTGCGGGCTGCAGGAGCTGGCCGTGCCCTGCACCTCATGCAGCTGCTGAGTACTTGGAAATGCAAAGCTCTTGCTCTCGTGCCAAAAAAAAAAAAAAAAAANCAACTTTAAAAGCACATGGACGCTTAAAAATATTTCATTAAAATACACTGCTGACCTGCAAGTTATTCTTGCTCCCGTACAGTTTGGTACTCAGGTTTTCTCCTATCAGGAAACACTTCTTACAATGTTGCATTTTATAGCGTTCTACAAGAATTGAGAAAGTTACGAAGGAAAACAAATTTAAAGACTTACCTGCCTTCTTAGCTTCATATAAAGAACCTCCACAGATCCATCAGGGTTCTGCCCATCTTCTGTCCCTTAGAGGTTTACCCTAGCAGATGTGTGCAGTATCTGGCCCTGATTTACAGACTTCCTATCCAATTTTCTCTGTGCACCCTGAAGGAGCTCGAAATGCAGGAACTGGGGAGCCATGTAGAAATGTCAGATTTGGTAAATGGATTGGAATTACCGGCAGTAAGTTTCAATGGCAAACGTGTGATTTTTCCAGCATCTGTAAACAAAAGCATGTGCCTTAGATTTGCAGTCCGCAGATCTTCGGAGATTGGAACAACATGTAGGAGAGCAGCAGAAATTTTGTTATTGAAGAATTTCCAATCTTCCAAGAATTTCTTGCATAAAAGACAAGACATAAAACAGGGCTGCGTGATATCTGACCCTCGCGCTGCTGCAGCCTGCCAAGAACTTTCTTTGACCCACGGTAGTGCTCTAGGGAACAGGGTTCTCTGGGCTGCCTTCCTGCACGGGCTGCAGCACGCAGCTGGAGTGCTGCACGTGGAGATTTGCTAACACTCAGCCATTTCATTACTTTTAAAATCAAGAATGGTTTTTCCTCTTGGTTACTTGTGGCAATACTTCAGTTCTCCATGAGATCAATGCATGGGAATGCGGTGCACAGGCTGGCGTGAAGGGCTGTCATCTGTCTCAGGCTGAACGTGTCTGCAGAAAGGCACGTATGGAAATGCAGGGTAATTGCTCTGCTCGGTTTGGTGCCTGTGAGAGTTCAGCCATGTCGCTGTGTCTGGACTCTGCAGCTTGAAAAGAACAAAACCAGGGATGGAAAAGAGAGGGAGAACTAAAGTGCTAAAAGTTTTAGAAAACACGACCTGGCAGGAGAAGTCAAAAGCGCTGTCTCTTCTGGCTTTAGAAAAGGGATGAGGGAAGCAACACCGTGTCAATGCCGTTTTTATTTGATATTTTAAAGTATCAGTCACTCCTTAGGTTCACTAGCACGAAATAAACAGTCAGCTAATCTTCACCAAGCACATGAGGCCAAACAGCAGGGCTTCCCTTCGGGGTGCGTGGACAGCCAAGCAGTGGAGCAGTTACCTGGGGAGGACGTGGAACCCCAGAGCAGGGAATCTTCTAAGCTAAACTGGTCAGCTGCCAGCTAACTGCCTGTCTTATTACTGTTTAGAGTACTCTGTTTTGTTGTCTGCTTGTGCAGTAGGTAGAAGATGGAAAACCCCTTCCCGTGCCTCAAGAATCACCGCTGGTCATAGCTTCAAGAGAGCTCAGGTCGTTGGTATTTTGAGGATCTGTCCAGCCCTACTTTTAGAAGGCTTTGGAAAGTGCCCATGGGTTCTTCTGAGTTACAGGATGGGATATGGGAAGAATCCAAAGATGCCTAGTTTCCGTTTGGTGAAAGAGTAGTGAAACTCTGAACCTACCATGAGTTGCACAGTTCAATTCATGTTTACTTTTTGACTCTCAGGTTTATTAATTTGGGTCTCTGGGTAATTTGTGTAGAGCTTGATATCCGGAAAAGCTGAGCATCACCAGTCAAGAGTGGGATGCAAAGCACTTCACACAGTTCTCAAATTTGTTTATTTTCAGATGTTACCATCTTTCTGTTTCACTTAAGATGGCACCCAACAGAATTCCCATAGTTTTAGAGGTTTTGAAAGCTTGCTGGTGCTCCGGTGTCCTGTTTCCTAGCCTTATAAATGATGCCTGTCATGAAAACTCCAAAGCAGGGAGACAGTTGATGCTCAAAACTGTGCTTAGAAAAATGCATTTTTGAGACATGTCACCCTCAAAACCACAGTGAGCAATGCCTGGTCTGCAGCTGGAAGACAAATGAGATTGGTTTACGGCAGTGTCAGTGCTATGGCATTCCCTCCCTGGATGCAGTCCCGTATCCATTGGCTTTCCTGCCCTGTTCTGATTATGCCCTATCAGCACCATAAAGATGCCTTATTTACCACGCATGCATGCCACCACTTGAAAGCATACACGCTGATGTCAGGAATGATGGATAAAATGGTGATTGTCATCCAACTGAGCTCATTCTCACTCCTCAGTAGCAAGTGTGATGTAGAAAGTACTTTCAAAAGTCATCTATCAATCAGCTGCACTTTCGCAGTAGCTCTGAACATTTGAGGTCAGTAACAAATAGAAAATGAAATTTCTTACAAAATCTACTTTCTTACAAAAGAGTTTTGGTGTTTATATCCAGAGTATCTTTGATTTCCAGAGCTGTCTGTATTAAAGACAAATACCAAACATCTGACCGTGCCGGGTAGATCCCATCGGGCGCAGATGAGCGATGCACAAGGGTTAAAAGAAATTTGCCACTGTTGCAAGCAATGAGGATGAATCCTGATCTGACTGAATTCGCAAGTAACAGGCCCCTGGATTTCAATGAGATAATAATTTAATCCATGCGATTGCTTCTGTCTCTTTCTTTGATATCACTGTAATTGCCTCTTCTCCTTTAATCCAAAACAACTGAGACAGAAAGGAAAAGCCACATATGTTTTTATAGGAAAAGGGCAATACATAACGTTAAAAAAATGTTTCATCAAAGGTGCAACCATTTAAAATGCAAAGCAGATACGAGAGAGGTGACAAATTCACGTCCTTACTCAGTGTTTTTATGTAAGATCTTTCAAGCATTCATTTGCCAGGCATACTTGTTTAAATTTTTTAATGCATTCAGTTTGTCATATTCAGTTCTCTTTTATGTCCACTTCCCATGAGTCACTTGACAGATGGACTTCTACAAGCACATCCCTTTGGGGAAAGTAAATTTGGAGTCATAATAAGAACACAAGCCCTGCCATACCGGCTGAGAGCAAAGGTCTATCCCGCCCATACCCCGATGCTGGCAGCAGCCAAGAGCAGTGTATTAGGCTTTAACGGTAACGGCTTTGATCTTTCAGTGAGCATTACGTTGGTGACTGAGCAGAAAATGAAACAAAATCCCAAGAGCGGGGTATTCCAAAACCCAGAAGCAGCAGAGAGGGAAACCGCTTCTCCCTGTGCTCCAGACCTGACTCGGGGTCCCTGCCCCACCAGCAATACACATCCCAACCCCGCAGGGAGCTGGGCTGTGGAACTCAAATGTTGTGTTCCAGTGACATCGATGTGCTGTGTTCTCTCGCCCCTCTGGATTCCCTCCAGCTTTGGGGTGCTGGGGCCAGTTTTTCTGTTGCAGAATGGAAGTGCATAGTTAAACTCCAGCACTGTGGAATAAGCACGGAGGGAAAAGAAGTGGTGGGAGAAGGGTGCAGGGCAGACACCAGCAGGGTTAGCTTTAACAGCAGCTGTGGTCAGCAGTTCTGCTGGCAGCTTAGAAACCTGGGTTTGCACAGAGTGCACTGGCAATGTCTGAAACCTTTTTGTGCTGTTACTTACAGAGCAGGAGCTCTGTTTTGAGATTTTGAGCTCCATTGCGATTGTACTTAAAAGTGCCTGGGATTTATCTCATCTTTTTAATTGCCACTGTCTCACATAAATTCCATCTGTGATAACAACAGCCATCCTGGAGACCCACAAGGAATGTGAGCAGGTTGTGAGCAAATTCAATAGTTGTGTAAGTGATGAAGTTTACACCTAGTGGCCATTGCAGAAAAAGCTACATCCAGAGTACATGTCGTGTGACCTCAGTGCTTTTGGAAAACTTGGGAAAAAAGGAATTTAGCCTGCCAAAAACCTACAGGGATCGCTGATAATTTGTTGATCAGCATTAGGTTCATTAAATCCATGCACTTCATTATCTGATTAATTCAGAGGCAGGTTTGTAATCAGTGATGAAATGTTTAAGATTCTTCTGCTCTGGCCTCCACAGCCTCCTGCAGCTCATTAGAAAAGCTAATCAGATTGAATTTTCCACCATGCTGTTTATTGTAGCTCTAATGGAAGACAATCACTTTAAAATTACACACTTGGCAGGTAATTTCTGAAAGCCACAAGCTAGGGAAGCACTGTTCTCCCTGGACACGTTGTCTTTCTTCCCTAAGGTAAGTCATGGTGATTTATGTTAGCATTTGAAGAGCTATTTTGCAAAGTAACATACAATGAAATGCTGCTGAAAACATATTTTTTTGCCTTTGCTCTGCTTCTTGTCACTTGCCCTTTGAGAGATGATAGGCAATGTGTGATGAGTTTCACTTAAAGCTCATACATCTTAGATTTTGTGATTTAACTTTTTTTTAAGAGCATTAAGAACTTTCTTCTTGTGTTCTTATCTTGGGATGAATTACATTTGTAAGAAAAAAAACTAAGACAAATTTTTGGTCCTCGTGTTTCACAGGTTGGTTGATACAACCCGTATGGTGCTGGAGCTTTCTGAAGTTACCAGGGAGGTGGTTTTGGTCACGGTGGTGAACCAGGCAGCCAGCGTGCTCTGAACGTGCCAGCCTCAGGGGCTGGGCCCTGCTCTGGGCTTTGCCTTTAGTCACAGTCCCTCTGTGAAGGAGCAGCAAGCTGCATCATGCCAGCTCTGCTTCCTCCTTCCACGTGGATGTGACAGCTTGAGTAGCGAGCACCAGTGGTGCTCGGGTCACGAGAATGAAATGTGCTGTGCAGGGAAAGGTCAGGGGTAAAAGTCACAGCAAAATATATCCCCTTAAAGTGAGTGGATGACACTTCTGCTTTTCATTGCTTAAAATGATGATAGGGTTTTTGAAATGCTGAAATCTAATAAAACTAAGCTGTCCTTACAGGACATCGTCCCGCAGGGTCTGCTCCACCAGAGGGGTGCGGAGCTGGCTGAGCTCAGCATGCAGGGATCCTGTGAGTGCTGCTTGTGAAGTGCTGCCGGTGCCCAGCCTGCGTCAGCTGTGCTCTAACAGCGTTTCTTGGAGGAAATGCTTCTGCAGTGACACACGATGGCTTTGGCTGCATTGTACAGGGTTGCTGTGCAGCCTCCCTGCCTGTCAGTGCCGCTCCTCGGCCAGCCGTGCTGCACACCTGCGTGCTGGCAGGCTGATCCTCACCCTGCCTGAGCCCCGCAGGAGCTGGCAGCCCCTGCAGGGGGGAACACAGCCCTGAGGGCACAGCTGTGGGCACTGCCCCCCCCGCGGGTCTGGACCTCCATCCCTGCTTCTGTGTGGGGGCTGTGGATCCTGAGAGATGATGTCTTCTTTCAAAACCAATTCATTAAAAACTACCTTCAGCTTCTGGGTGATGGTCAGCTTACATGTTACCCCTCGATAACCCTTCAAATTAAAACCTGGATATGAATGAAAGAAATCTTTAATATTAAACTGGGGGTTTAATATTAGGGTTACTTATGGTTGGACTAGATGATCTTAGAGGTCTTCTCCAACCGTAATGATTCTATTTAAACATAGAAATTGGACATGAAGATGTCATCTAATGCCACCTCCTCATGAAAGTGCCGTTGTTTTTTTTTTATAGTATTTCAAGTTCTCTTGACTTGTCTGGCTTTGTGCATCTTGAAGAAACTACAGTTATTTTAATTAGAACACCATCTCCTGGGGCATGAGACCTGCCAGCGATCCTTTCGACACCCTGACAGTCCATGGCCAAATGGCACCACCGTTGTCCTCCAGCCCCCAGCCTTTCAGTGAGTTTGCAGGTCCCGTGCAGGCGGTGAGCTGCAGCACCCCTGTTCCTAGCTGTATTCATGATGCCACAGGGAAATCCAGCGTTACACCTGTTCTGCACTGCTCTGTTTCAGCCTGGCTCAGCACCGTGAGCAACATGCCATGACCGAGGCACCTAGCCTGGGCTGGGGCTGAGCATCCCTAAGGACAGGGCTGATCCAGGCTTCCAGATCCCCAAGCTGTCCTCCACCCTTCTTCACCCCTGACTTCACCAGGCCCAAACTTCAGGACCCATGCTTGCTCTAGACCACTACGTTATTCCTCCTTTTGTCACTTCCCAAATTTGTCGAGAAACAGATTATTGGTAGTTCCCTCAGCCCTTTCTGTGTTACTTGAGCTCATGCTGCCTTTACAGAAAGTCCTCTGCGATAAGATTCTCTATGTTTATCTCCAAATAGAGATGTGATTACTGCTCACATTATTGCAGCTGTGAGAAATACAAAACGTGATGCAACACACAAATGAAGAACAAGCGCTTTGATGAGCTGCTCCTCAGAAGCACTCCACGTGCAGCACCGGAGCCGGCCAGGACAGCAGCAGCGTTTCGGGCACCCATCCTGCGGCCGGCAGCCCACGGGTGCTCGTTTCGTGGGCTCTGCTGCCATCTAACGGCTCCGACGCTGGGTCCGAAGCCGATGGTCTGCAGCAGTTTGCGTTCTGCGTGGGTAACTGCAGGATAGCAAGAGTTCCTTGGGTTGTTGGGTTGGGTTGGTTGTTTTTTTTTTTTTNGTTTTCTTCATATATAGAAGTCTAGGAAATTACTGAAGGAAATAGTGTGTTGTTTGGTTTTTTTTCTCCTCCAGTCATTAGAGAAGAGAGTTGTGGGCTACTTCTGAGGCATCTGACCAACGGAGAAAAGCAGTCTTACACCAATAGTAAGCTTAAGCTTTTTGTATTCTCCTATGTCTTTTAAAATTAGCTTTACTTCACAAATTGAAAAGACTTTAAAATGTGTTTTATAAATTACTGATGGGTCTTTGAGCAAACTTACAGGCAGGACAAAAGTCAGAACAAATCCTGAGGCTGTTACTGTCCGTGGTGGGATCTGCCCACGGCTGCTGAGCGCCTGGGGCACCCATTGCTTTACCCCCAGCAACTGGGGGGGCCTGTGCCGGACCCCCTGCTCCCCAAAGAGAGAAATAATCTGTTGGTCCTTGGCTAAATAACTTGGAGGTTTTACAAGTTCAAAAACGCCATTTATTGAAGGACAAAAGCACTCTTGTATTTTTAAAGCGTTTGTTTTTGTTTTGTGATAAAGGCTTACTTAAAACAAGCCATGTCCAACATCCAAGTATTCAAAAAACTAAACAAATTTGTGTCTTAACAAGTGAAATATGGAAATAAACCAACAATACTATTAAGAAAAAAGTAAGCCTTCCACTGGTCTAAACAAATAAGGACCTTAAACATGAGGGATTTTATTTAAATATTTGAGTATTAGAGTATTTTTAAATATGTAAAATGTAATTTAGCTGTGAGCCACCCTTCACAGTGTCTACAGTCAGAGCCAATCATACTTTTTTTCCAAACATAATTAGTTCCTTTCTTCCAGTGTGTTTTTAAAAGTTGACAAGTAAAATACTGTAACACTTCAAGCAAAGCAATCAACGCAGGGAAAATGTTTTAATCAGTCACAGAAGACAAAAACACTTCTAATATAAAGCGCACAGAAGGTGCCCCCAATTCTGGATGCAACTTTTGTCTCCTGTTCCCAAAGTTTTTCTTCTTCCCCTGCAGCTCTGCATGGGAGGTTCCTTCAGAGAACTCCCTGTTTCTTGTCAGCGGAACCGTGCAGGATTTCCTGGGTCAGGAACTGGCTCACCCCAGTGTCTCTAGAGCCACCCTTCTCCAGCTCAGGCTGAACAGAACAGACAGAGCACCCCACTCCATCACCTTCCTTCATGGCTCTTTGGGCAGTTGAGAACGTAACACAACTGTGAGCATGACGGACCAGCCCAGACGTCTGGATGTTGCTGATGGCTGACAGCCTTCCAAGTAAATCACCCCTAATGAGGGTGTTATTCAGTGAAGTGAAGGGTGAGCCTGACATCTCCATCTCCAGTACTTGCCTGTGAGGAGGAGGTGGAGGAACAGAACGTGCTGTGGGCTGAAGGCTGAGTCCCTTTCGTTAAGGTACACAGCATGCAAATAATTGTGCTGCGTGGCACCCAGGCGGCTGCTGTTGAAGTAGGAGTGATGCTTCTCAGTTTCAAACCTTGAGGAGCTGTCAGGAAGTCTTTCCCTACCAGGACAGCATGCTGCCTCTTACCTGAAATTCCTTTTTGTTACACTTTGAACCAAAATTCAGTAGGTCTTACATTTTAAATCCAAGTATGCAATCACTGCTTGAGTCTCGGAGCTAAGCCTCACGTTCTGGCTATATAAACTACACTGAGTACCTACAGAAATGTTGTAGTTCTGCTCCTCCTCCCACACAGCTCGCACAAGCGGCGGCTCCCAGCCAATAATAACACTTCTCGCAAATTGCTTGAGTAGAGTGAGATTTCTTGGATAAGGTACTGCTGCGTGATTAACAGCAATCTGCCTCCTGCTCCATCAGCCACCACGCTGACACATTCCTCTGTCAAGAATTCTCCTTTGTCCTCCACTGCACAAACCTGCTTCATCGTCTGCATTCTGCAGGAGATCACCTGGCTGCGGAGGCAAAGCTGCCATCAGTCATCGTCTGCAAGCAGGAAATAAGAGGACACCAGTCCTCTTCTGCCAGCCTTCAGCTCCCCCTCAAAGAAACCAGCCTCATCCACGTCTCAAGCTACAAACCACGTTCTCTAGCAGTCAGAGGAAGCCCAGCTTTAGGCTGCTCATTAGGACCATCAAAAGGATCATAGCTGTGTCAAGCTGTGTTTTCAGTCCAGTTTTCCCGGTGCCATTCAGTTCTTCCAGAAGCACCCTTCAACAGTCGCTGTCAAAACGTGGTATAATTTGGCAATTATTTTATTAAAGCCATTTGGAAATGTTTTTCTACCAACAGCTTGTCAGCACATTCATGCAGTCATCAGGTACATCTCCTCCAGACTGCCCAGAGGCACCGAGCTGAGATGCTGTGCAGGAGCCAGCTCTGAGCAGAGCTCCCGCTGCTGTCAGAGCAGCAAACAGCAAACAGCAAACAGCAAACTGCTCTGTTCTGCTCTGCTCTGCTCAGCTGTGCAGTGCTGCCCAAGGCTGGATGCGGGCTCGCTTTCCCTCTGCTCCCTGCTGCTATGCTTCACTGGAAGGCAGCTTAAAAACATAGTGATACACACGACTCATCCGTATAAGCAAGTTATTACCTGGCCAGTTAGGTGGTCCTGGGTGGAAGTGGAAGCAGTTCAGAGTTAGGAGTAAAAGAAATCAGTCAGGAAATGGTATATCCATATTCTTACCAAAAAAACTTGAGAATCTGCAAGAGCTTCTGCAGTGCTAACCTGATCCAGTTCTGTTTGCTCTTAGTACACAGGAAATCAACAGAGCTTTTTTTTTTTTTCCTTATTCCCTTGGAGGCAAAGGGAACCCAACGTACCTATTTTTTTCTGCAGTCAAGAAATCCTGCATTCAGGAGGAAAGGTTTCTATACAGATCCAAATCAGTTTAATGTACATAAAATACAAAACACAGGAGCAATAAAAGTAGTCTGTAATTCTGTACTAAATGCATGATAGAACACATGTCAGATAACCATCATAATAAATAATTAGTTGCTTTAAAATGTATCTCGTTGTAGATCTAAGAGGCTGAAGGGACAAGGAAGCCTGTGTAAGAACTTCATTTTTTAATGTTTTTTCTTTAACAGCTCTCAGTTGAGGCATATCATGACTTCAGACATGGATAACTGTTTTATTTTTATCTTAGTTGCTCTGGAAGATGAACTCCACCCTTGCAGATCCCAGGTAGATCCCTTTAATGTGTCCTGAATCAATCAGAATCGCTTTGAAATCTGATTTCTGCCTGTTCTCTCACCCAGCCCATCTCAGGAATCCTGAAGGCACGGAGCTCCCTGTCGGAGCAGGACAGAAGCCCTCCGAGCTCGCTGCCCTGTCCTGGCAGCAGGGGAGGCCCTGCCTGGGGCAGCCGCCCCTCGTGCTCCACGCATCCATCATTACAGCCGGGCATCAATTAGAGCTGGTAGATGATGCCCTGCTTACTCGTCTTTGTTTCTGTTTACGGAGCTGTTACCCACTTCAATTAGTTCGTTTGTGAACCTGCTGAGCGTTGCCTTTGCTACAGCTCTGGCAGGGGGCTCCAGCCTTTCATTACCTGCTGGGGGGGAGGGGCTGTCTCGGCTGCCTCAGATTTCCTTTAGTTGCGCTGTGTGCAGCTCAGTCCTAGTGTTGTGAGATCTGCTGACAACAGTGCTGTATTCCCCTTAGCTGCTGCCTTCACGATTCCTGTAAGCTTGATCCCATCCTCTCTCGGCCTCCAGCTCACAGGCGGAGGAGCTCCGGCCATTGCAGACCATGGCAGCTGCTCACCCCCTTCGTCCCGGCTGCCCCTCTTTGCCTCTTCTCATTCTGTTGCATTTTTCTTGATGTGGAGACCCATCCTTTCCATTCCAGTAGTGGGGGCAACCAGCGTTAATACAGCAACAAAACTGTTCTTTCTCTTTGCTCCTCCCCTGTAGTTTTCCTGAAGTGTTTTCTTTGTCATCTTTCAGCTGTCATTTCACGGCAGAAATTATGCACGGAGATTCTTTTCTCTAAGGTTTTCAAGGGCTGGGCTATCTTGCTGTTTGTTTACCTGTTCAGAAAGCTTTTTATGCATTTTTTTCTTTTTTGAACAGTTACTTTCTATCATGGTTTTAAGACATATCTTTGAGAGCAGGCAGGAAGAGAGGCAGGGTCTGCCAGTCCCTTGAAGACATCACAAGATAAACACTAAAATCTGTGTTTGGGGCACTTAATTGATGAGTAAAACAACGGATGCAACCTGGAAACAACAGAAAGCTCGCAAATGCAGAGCTGCCTGCACAACCCGGTGTGACCAACAGCCTACACCTTGTCACCGACAGGGACATAAGAGCTACAACTGAAATCCTGCCTGGAAGTCAATTCCTTCCGCTTTAACGGCGAGCAGCAGCGTTCCACACCTGCCAGCACGCGGCACCCAGCAGCGTGACCGGGGCTGTGCGGCCCTGCCAGCCAGCTGGGCCCCGCTCAGCAGCGCTGCAGGGCGTGGGACACGGCAGCAGCTCGCCGCGATGTGCGAGGACAGCCCCAGCCAGCGCTGATTTCCTAAGAGCTGGCTGGGCTATTGTTAGTCACGGTGTGGGCGGTGGTTTTTCTCTCGTCGAAGGAAACGCAGGATTATCTTTGTAATTATCCCTGGTACTTCTGACACTCTCTTACAAGCTATAAAAGCCGCGGATTAAAATTACGGAGAGTAAATGCAGGTTTCCCCGCGGTGCTTTTAGCAGGGCCTTTTGTGCAGGCACGGCCCGGACGGGGACTGAGGGATAAGGAAAACCGGGCAGCTGGATGAAGGCAGGATGAAAACAGCTGGTTTGGGCAAACAAGGAAATACAACACCTGGAGCAGCTCCTTTATCATATTTTTAGATGTCTGTAAACTAATTTCTAAGAATGGTTCTGGACTGCAGGAGCCCAGAGCCCCACGTGGCCCTTCTAGCCGCTGCCAGAGCTCCCCAGCACCCACCCGGCCGCACGCTGACCCTCCAACCCCACCCTCCCCCAGTGAAATGGATGAGCGGTCTTTAAATACACGGTACAGTAAGACTGAAACTCCAAACAGTTGTGTTATGGCCTCTGGAGATGTTTACAATGCCCCTGCGAAGGGGTGAGCACGCTGCTGGCTGCCTCACATGCACAGCGTGCCGCATCCGCGTCAGCTGGGTGCTGGGGCAGCGAGCGCTGCGCCGAGGCCGTCCTGTCACCAGCTGCCCAGGGAGTAACTGGGAGCACGTCCTGGCACCCTACTCTCTGCAACCCACGACTTCTGGTGCATCACTGCAAGTCCCTGAACGCCTGCGATACCCGCAGCATCCACTGCGCTGTCCGCGCGGTGTCCCTGAGGCTCGCCCCGCAGCGCAGGGCGGCGGCAGGCGGCCAGGCGCGGGGCCTGCCGTGAGGGCACCGGGTCACGGCCGAGCGCTCGGGGAGCGCCGCAGGGGCCGGGCAGAGCCGCCTGAGGGCTCTCGCAGCGACGCGGCCGCACCGGGGCACCGCTGAGGGGCGGGGGCGGCGGGCAGAGCCGCGG
>WBMW01006084.1:288169-318541 GCA_013396635.1 Penelope pileata
GGGCCGGAGCCGCTCGGGCGCGGCGGGGCTGTGCGGGGTCCGTCCGTCGGGGCGGCCCCGGCAGAGGGAGCGGGGTTGGGACGGAGATGGCGTGCGGCGTTACCCGAGCAGCGCGGTGCTTCTGAGAGCCCCGTGCCGCCATCAGCAGCCATCGCCCCCAGACGGGCCCGGTGCTGCCCCGCGCTGTGTGACTGCCGCGGGCTGCCCGGGCCCCGCTGGAGCCCCGTCCCCGTGGTGCGGGGGGTGGGGGCCTGGGGGTGCTCTGGAGTTGTGTTCCCTTCACTGTGCGCATCCACACGTACCGCAGTAACTCTGACCCTTCTGCAGAAAGCAGCGGCTCCGTGCTGTTGTCATCAGATGGGTTTTGTCACCTGAACTGTGCTGCATGGACGTGAAAAACTAAATAGCAAATAGGTGATATGCACAGTCATCCGTAGGCACCGAGGCAGCAGGAGAAGCCTCTGGTGTCCTTACGGCTCCAGAAGAGGTGATGTTCGTTCCTTGTTTCTGTTTTGATGGCTGTTCTTTGTCACGGTTTGAGTCATGGCTGTGTCTGTGCTCCAGTGAGGCTCTGGGGCAGGCAGTGAGCAGCCCCAGCTCGGCTGCTTGCAGGGCAGCTTTAAGGCCTGGCCTGGGAGCTCCGTTAACCGTTCAGAGGCACATCGCTACTTCTTGTTAGAGGAAAAAAAAAAATCTAATTCAGATTTTAAATATTTAGCTTAGAACATTAAAATCAGGAAGGCAAGAAAACGTGTTCTTACTGCCTGCAGAGCCCGTGGCTCCTCAGCCCCCACTGTCCCACCGTGCTTCTGCTACCGCTGGGGTCTTCCACTGCAGTACCCCCAGGAGGAGTTGGGCACTGGGACCTTCTTTTCTAGAACAACAGAGTGGCAGTTGCTTTTCAGAGGGAGTGGTGTCGGAAGGAAGGAGACGTTGCTAACTTCCCTCTTACGTTTTTACTTTCATTTTTATTGCCTTCTGTTTATGGGCTGTGCACGTCATGGGCTGCTTTCTGTGCACGCTCGGCAGCTGCAGGGTGCTCGGTGCAGGCCGATAAGTGAGCAGCCACCTTTGTTCCCTGGGAGCTCCGGGTTTGCTGTTCCTCTCGGTGGGAGCGCAGCAGAGCTCCCGTGCGGGTGATGCAGCGTGGACGGCTGCAGCGTCGTGTTCTGCCGCTCCGGATCAGTGCTAGCTGTCTTTTTCTTTGAGCTAAACATCAAGTTTGTCTCTGATAGCTGAGAATAAACTTCGAGCTTGTTATAGGTCACACAAAACAAAGCCGTTTCCGTGCGGTCTTGCCAGCGTTCTGAAGCGCTGTCATTTTCCCAGGACGTGTGTCACACATCGGCCTTGCCCGTGTTAGTCACCGTGGCATGGAGGCCAGGCAGTTTCCCAACCACAGCTTGCAGGGAATGTCCGTGCTGGTGCCACCTTCCAGGTGGAGATGGGTTTCCTTTTCAGATCGTGGAATCTTCAGTGTGCAGACCTCCTTGTGAAGGAAGTGCTCAAGCGTTGCCGTGGTACAGCTCACTTTTAAACATTGTTATGACACATGAGATTGCCTTATCTCCAGCTCTGTGTGCGCAAATTGCCTGTCCTAGGCCAAGGGCCTTCTTTATGGCCTTATTTTTAGCAGAGCTTTCCACCACGGACTGGCCTAGCTGAAGTCTGCTCTGCTGTTTGTTCAAGTCTTTCCGGGAGCACACCTAGGTTAGTAAAAATGTGAAACATTCATAGCTAATGAATCTGGCTCCGGCACCGTTCGAGGTGGAGTTCTGCTCTCTGAGCCACCACTGCACCTCTTCAGAGAGCCACAGCTGTCAGATCTCAGCTGCTCGTGCAGTGCAAGAGGTGGGAGTAAGGCAGCCTGCACCCCGAGGGTGGTACGGGTGATGCCTTGGGGCTGGGGCTGGAACCAGGCCAGCACAGAGCAGTTCAATGGAAGGAAGCAGCGTGGCCCTCTCTCCCAGGGGAGCTGCGTTGCTCCAGGACCCTTTCTGGTCAAAAGCAACATCTCCCCACACGTGCGTGGCGGGGAGCATCTCCAGGAGGCGTGCCAGAGCTCTCACTGAAGCACTTTATGCAGTTGCCACCCACTAACGTGCAACAAGCCGTTTCCTGGAGCCCCGTGATACGTGCAGAGGCAGCAGGTAGCTGCACAGGGAGGGCTGTTTGGGGGCTGGATGCTCCCAGCACTGTGGTGCTGGAGCAGTGCGTGGCACCCTGGCATTTCTCAGCACCACCAGAGTCTGTCCCACCTCTGGAGCTGCTCCTCCGGAGCTGCTCTGCAGCACGGTCTCGCTGAGGTCCGTGCGTTTGCTGCCTGGCTTTCAGGTGTTATGAGTATTTATAGCAGTGAGAACTGGAAATATATTTAACAAGTTGGTAACAATGCTTTTCATCTCATTGTTTTCACCCTGCCTCCTTGATTGCACACTCAGACGTTTATGCAACTGCTGAATTTTGTGATGGAGGAGGAACACGGGGCCGCACCCACGGACCTGCTGCACGTGGCCTGAGTGTGCTGCGCTGTTCTGGGCATCAAAACCATCCCAAAGAAAAAGGTGTTTTAAGCAACTTTGCTATTGAAAACCAATTTGCTGTGTCCCGACAGTTTCTCGGTACTGCAGGATGTGTGGCCCCGAGCAGCCTGTGGCCGGCCCCGCAGAGAAGTGAGAGTACCGATCCGCTTCCCCTTTCTGAGCACTGACACTGACGGGGCTGTGTTATCCAAATTCTGAGAATGTGTCTCTGAATAAAGATCAGGTGAGAGCATTCTGCCAAAAAATAGAACAACCTGATGAATCCAAAGGCACGTGAGTGAAAGGGGCTATGTGTCACGGTGGAAGCCTGACAGCAGTGCCTACAAGAACTGGAACCTGCTCTGATCTTTTTTTTTTTTTTTCCCTTATACTCAATTGTGACGTATGGGGGGTCCTTTTGGTTTTGTTTTTAACGTTTCTCAGCAGTACACAGGATTCAGAAAGTGAAGTCAGCGAGCTCCTTAAGCTGGTTGGAGACAGTTTAACCTTGCCCCATTTCTCGTAGATAATGTATTTATGAACGGGTAAACAGAGGGTAAGCACCACGTAAGCAAAGGTTACGGTCATGGCAGCAGACCTTTGTTTTCCCCTGTGAATTTAATAGCGTTGGGGGTTGGTGCAGAACTTCCTGAAGTGGATGGACAACTCCTGGAGGTGTTTGTCTGGGTGCGTTTTCCCACCTGGTTGGGTTCTTCCCAGACAACTCTCATTGCTCCCAGGGCACCTGAGCAGCATGGTTGCAGGATTGCGTTCAGTGCTGGTTTTTTTGTCTCCCATGGAATGCCAAGGAACTGGGAGTTCTAAAGATCATGATTTGTGGATTTGGGTGTAAATCTGGTATTTCAGCTTTCTTCTAAGAGACAAGTACGTTGTTCTAGATGGTCTCTAAGGTCCCTTCCAACGCCAGGCATTCTGTGTAACCATTTGTGGTGTTCAGAGCAACAACACGGCACAGGGACTGCCTGGTGTCTGTGTGGCGGAGGGAAGCAGCGCGTGCTCCCAGGCCTTCCTTCAGCTTTCTTCCCGAAGATCAGCTGTTAGCCCTCAATCCATGTTTTCTCCTTTTCACTCACTGGGCAGAGCACTCTCTGGACACGTCCAGGCTGGAAGCTTGGTGTCCCAGGGAGCCCCGTCGAGCCAGCAGAGATCCCTGTGCTGTGGGTGGGCAGAGCAGGGCAGGCAGGGGCTGCGCAAGGCCGGCAGCAGTGGGCAGGGGGAGATGCCCTCAGCTCCCACTGCCCTGCTCTGACCTTGAGTTCTGCTCCTTCTGAGCACCCTTAGCCACGTTGCGTGATGGAATTAAGGGCTGGGGGACAAGAAAAAGAATTACTCTATTCACTGTCTGCCTAGGCTGCTAAGAATTATTTTAAAATAAGTGTCCAGACCGTATTCCTTTATCTCATAAAGCAGTTTTTGTCCCTCTGGACTTGCTTAAACTCATGTAAATGAAGTATTAACTTTCAGTCTGTGCTGGCTGATGGCATTTAGTAGTTCATTCACTTCTTATTGCAGTGTGTGTAACTTGAGTTGGCCGCTTCCGTAGTTCTCAGGCAGTTTAGGTCTTTAATATTGATTTTGCCAGTTGCCAGAAGTGAAAAATAAACACTCTGATGGCTTTTTAGTCCTGAGTGCTTGATGTCTTATCTCTCCTGATGAACTAGACAGAAAAACACTAAAAATATGAATTGTAAACATAGCATTACGTTGTAAATATCCCTCTGGGATAAGAAGAGTCACTCCCAGGCTAAATGGAACCTGTCGTAAGCAGATGGTCCGTGCAGGTCTTGTCTGTGTGTGAGGCAGAGACCCAGCCTGTGCCGGGCTGCCCTTCCCTCTGTCAGTGCTGCAGGGCCCGAGGCAGCAGCAGGAGCCCAGAGCCCCGGCACAGGGCAGCACTTGGCCCCTGCCTTCATTCTGAGCGTGGGTCCCGGGCTGCTCAGCTCCCTCTGCCGTGTGGTGGGCTTGTGAGAAAGCAGGGATCAGTCTGCACATTTGAATTTTTTTCCTTTGGTGCAACCTTGTACAATTTTTGTAAGAATCCCGGGCATAATCATCGCATTTCTTAGTTCATCATCATTTCAAGCTGATACTACTGATGAAATACAGATGTTTGATTTTCCAGTAACGTATTTTATGAGCTCGTGTTGCGTGTTTATTCGTGCTTAAATACACAGTGGCTAACCTAGCCTGTTTTCTTCCTGGTGTTCGGCGTGTTGCATCTGGTGCAGAGCAGGGGTTGTCCTCCCCACACCCCCTGGAGCCGTTGTTTGCTGGGGCTCAGCAGCTCTGTGTCTGCAGGGAGCGGGTGGCTTACAGCTCTGCTGGGCATTGGCCATGCCCAGCCCGGCGAGAGGAGCCTGTCCAGCCCTAACCCAGTCCCCAGCCCAGCGGGAGGAGCAGGGTCTGTGCCGGTGCTTGGTGTCCAGCCTGGGTTTGCACCCATGGGTGCCCCAGTGAGGATCTGTGTGCCGGCCGCGTGCCCATCAGCAGAGTTTTTCCTGATGGACCTACAGGCCAGGTGTGCTTCAGGCGTGAAATCCCTGGGAAAGTTTTATGTTTCGCTTCAGGTGAACTTGAATTCAGTTAAATTCTCTTTAAAGATGAAACTCCAGAATTGAATAGCAAAGGACTATCGTTGCTGTGGGAAGAAGGGCAGCTTTGAGGTTTTTCTTCTTTGGTTGTGTAAATTCCTGAGGAAATACTCCTAGGTACAAGCCTGAGTACTTGTTTGGGCGATACCTACATCACTAAGCCATCAGAAATGTCTTTGGGGGTTGGTGGCTGCAGGAGGGTGCCTTCCTCAGGGGTGCAGTAGCTCGAGGGAGAGGCATCCTACATCCGTCAGCTCCCAGCTATGAGACAAAGGTCGAGCTGTGTCATCGCTGATCTAGCTGAGATTCATCCTGCTTAGATACTTTGATGGGTTTGTTTCAATATAAGTTGATCTTGCAGGAATTTGTTAATAGTTTTCAGTTGAAAAAATTGGTGTTCAGTGACTTGCGTGCACTTTTTGTGCTGCTACTTCATTGTCTGTATTACGATGTTATTAACATATTCTTGTGTCTTTGTGACATATCAAAAATAACCATTTTTAAGTACTTGTCTCAGAAAATTTTTCTTCTCACAGGGGCAATGTTTTCTGTGGGCTGCCACCACGGAAGCGTCACGCTTCAGCGTTCGAGGAGCTCCTGCTGACCTCCAGGCAGATGGGAGCATCTTGCTTCACATCACCCCTCACCTTGTCTTACCTCTGCTTGTTTTCCAGGAGCTTGAAGAAATCCGCAAATGTGGAATGAAAAACTTCCGTAATATCCAGGTTGATGAAGCTAATTTATTGACCTGGCAAGGGCTTATCGTTCCTGTGAGTATGGACTACCCCTTGTTTTAATGAGCTTTAAAATAAAGTGATGATTGTCTGTATCACAAATCCACAGGTTAGCATGGCAGATACAAAAATTCTTGTCACGGTACAAAAAACTTCTTGTGGAAATTGGCTTTCCAAGTTGTGGTTTTCTGGGCAGTCAGGAGTGGTTCTAGATTTAATTATTGGCTCTCTGTAGGTTTCCCATGTAGGCTTAGGCAAACGGTGTAATCTTCCTGTCTCGTTTCACTTGAACATCTGGTGTGGTTTTGTCAGTCTCTGATAGTGTCAGGAGGTGTTTCTTACAACTGCTGTGAGGAAAAATCCATACGTAACAGAGAGGGATTGGAGACTGCTCTGATCGATGCCTGGCTGAACGCTGCCTCGTGGTGGGTCTCCTCCAGCTGACAACTGCCAGAGGCTGCAGGCTCGCTGATGGCACTGGGTTACTTGGGAAAGGGGAAGCAGGTGAATTCTGTAGTTCATTATAATCAAGCTGAAATCTGCAGCATCATAGGGGAAAGCCTGAGTTGTGAAATACTTTGTTTACTCCCTAATGGATTTTGGCATATGTTGTTTTCCTGTGGTTTTGTTTGTTTTGGTTGGGTCACTTTATTTGTAATTGACTACATTTATTTCCAGGACAAAATTCAGTGTTGGAAAAAGTTTGATGCAAGGAAAAGATTTGGATTTTCACAACTGAGCTCTTTCAAAGGAAGTCCTTAGGCATTAATTACTTCCATAAACACTATTTAAACGTTAGAAAAATGCGGCAGTTTTTTTAAGAGCGTGTTTAGTAGAAGTGGATAACCACTGTTCTGGTGACATAGAGGGGGACTTGTGACTAAGGGGAAAGGAGGAATCTAGTATGTGGAATTCCTTGGTTGAAGTCAGATGGATTTTCACCTCCCTTTATTTTCCACTGCCCCAGCTCATGTTCACTTAGTTACATGAGCTACGCTGGAGTCTGCTGCAATAGAGGCCACGCCAGCAGGCCATCAGGTCTGCTTTTCCTTGGGGACTATAAAAGGTCCCCTGACCAGCATAATTCTTCTCAAAAGGCTGAAGCTTTAGTTTGGCAGTGCCTCTGCTTTGGTGGCTGAAGACCATTCCCGAACTCGGATCATGCGTTCTCCACTGAGATAACTGCGAGGCCTTTCAAGTGCTGCAGAACAGATTTAATTGACTCAGATTTCTGCGAGCAGTTCCTGTGAGTGGTTGAGTCTACTCTTCCAAATAAAGCAAGCAGGATTTGATGCTAAAATTTGACATAACTGAGAGACAGTGCTCTGGAAGCCACTCCGATATTTGCAGTTCGCGTAGAGCAAGTTGGTATTTTGGCAATACTGTGAGGCCCTGTAAGGCTGGTAAACATGGCAAGGAAAGTGAAACACCAGAATGTTTGTTTACTCCTGTTAAAATTAGCAGTGTGTGGGGTACAACATCTATTTCTTAATAGCTCCTGCTCACCAGAGGATGAGCGTGAATGAGCCTAGTGTTTTCTTTGAAAGATTCAGGTTGTGAGTGTTCAGACGTCACTGCAATGAACCACGCTTGTTACCTGCCTTTTGGTTTATGTTGTGCTCCACTGCAAGGGCAATGGCCTTAAATCCACTGCTGGTGTCGTTAAGAGGGAATTTTGTCATGAAATCTACACGTGCTATAGCAATTAATAGTTGTGTTTGTTTAAAGAGAGCATGGATTGCTGTGTTGAGGGAACACTATGAATGATGCTTTCTCTGAAGCACAATTTTTTAGCTATTGCACTGCTGGGATAGATGGCTTAAGAATGTCAAATATAAACTGATTGCAGTGTGGGTTCTTTTTGGTTGGTTTTGGTGGTTTTCCTGAGTTTTTGTGTTTGAAGTTCTACTTGCTATTTCCATTTTTGTTCTTGTTAAGAGGTTAATGACATAGTACTCATCCTTCAGTAGGAAGAACCAATTACTGATTATTAAACTTGTAATTAGGCATTATTTTGGTTGGCTGCTTCCAGTATCCAAGATATGAAGGTTAGTATTGTGGCAATGCTCACGCAGGAGTACTGCTCTGAAACCCTTTGTTTTATGCATCATATTTTGTTATTTTGTTTTTCAGAACAACTGTTAGTTTTTTAGTGCTTGTCTGATTGAGAAGCGTGTTGCAGGTAGCTTGTCAACGTGTTTTCCTGTTCTGGGTTGCAGAGTAGGGTGGTTTAGGTCCCATCTGTTGAGGAAGCACAGCACAATGTTTGACTTCAAACACCACTACAAGACTCCAGGCTCCGTGCCACTGTAAGAGGTGCTGCTGGTGCACCATGAATTTTATTTCACTTTGTGTGTAGCAGGCACTTCTGAGGAAGTTCTGCAGAGCAAAAATAACTCCGGGTGAATGTGAGTCAGGAGTTTGCTGTCTGTGTTTTGGTATTTATAATTCTGGTGCTCTCCCTTGTCAGTATCAGAATAAATGTAACAGATTATTGGAAATTAATTTATTGGATATTCTGTGTTTTGTCCATTGAAAAGACGAGCAACCCTTTGACATACGTTTTTACTTAAATTTGGTGGTGAGTTATGGTGAAGACTGAAAGAGTCGAGCAGAAGCGGGGTGTTTTTAAACCAGGTCAGGTCCGTAGCAGCTCACTGAACATCCTCACAAACTCTAGCATGGGGTGGAGGTGAGAACAAAGTGAACGGTGTGGGGAGAGGACGTGAGCTTCAATTGCCATCGCAGCCAGGAAGTTGTTTGTTAAGCTGACAGGGCTTTGTAGCATTGCTTGGATAAAAAGTGGTTTTAAGGCACCTCAGCTGCCTCTTCCCGTGACTCAGTTGTGCTCTGCTTCTTAGCAAAGCACAACCAGGCTTCCCCGTATGGATGAAAATAAAATTAAATGTTATCTATTGAATAATATTGTAATAGAGTGCTCCCCAACCCTAAATATTGGTAAACATCTTTTAACCTCTGGAGTGGGTTTGAATGAAGGAAATGGTCTGGGAGGTGTTGAAGGATGTGTGTGGTTACACTCAGCACAAACTGGAAACACTCTCTGATTTTTGTTCTTTAAGTGCTTGGACAGGCTTTGTGCCATGGTTATTGTTTTCATTGCAGAATGGCACTTTCATAATCTTTAAACGTAGCAGTAACTTTGTTTTCTCCTGCAGTTACCATTTGAAACAACATGGATAGTCAAGCAGGCTCACTAGCTGAGATTCTAGGGTTGTGTTTTCTCTGTTACAGCATGAAGATCTGCTTTGCCTCCTTCGTGGTTCTCTCATCATTCTCCTTCAAAAATGATCTGATAGCAGCGGGTGCTAAAACTGCATACAAATTCAGAACGTTCTCATCAGCAGACGCAGTGAATATCTATCTTTAGCACAAATTAATGCTCAGCAGATTTCTGTGCAGTCAGCACAAAAAGGTTCTCAGAACGTATGTGGCAATCTGACAGATCAAACTGCTTTGCTGTTCACACCACCGTGTTACGAGAGACACCATCAGGAGGTTTAGCGAAACCAATTTCCTTGTCAGGTTTCCTGTTTCTATCTCAGAAAAATAGGTTTTTTTACTGGGTTTACAGTGTCTTTTGAAATAAAAATGTGGGAATAAAACAACCTATTAGGTAGGTCTCAGAGCATGGAGTAAGTGGGGTGGCTGCTTTCCTGCTGGCAGAAATGGCAGCCAGCCTCAGAGCAGCGCTGGTCTGCCTCTTCCAGGGTGAACACAAAGGTGACAGAGGTGGTACTGCCTCTTCCCTACCATTTTGGTTTTGGTCTTAATAGGCGTAGCAGTGTGTTTGGAAAAAAGTGCCTTAAAAAGAGGTCATGTGTTAGATTGAAGTCTGGAAGATGCTTTTTCTTGAACTCTATTTGTTCCGATATGCTAGGTGCGTGACATGCTGTCATCTCGTTGCAGGACAATCCTCCGTATGACAAAGGAGCCTTCAGAATCGAAATCAACTTTCCAGCAGAATATCCATTCAAACCTCCTAAGATTACATTTAAAACAAAGATCTATCACCCTAACATCGATGAAAAAGGGCAGGTTTGTCTGCCAGTAATTAGTGCTGAAAACTGGAAGCCAGCAACCAAAACTGACCAAGGTAGGACTCCTCGTGGAGGAAAAAACTGGGTGTTAAGAGACTTGGCGTTGAGTGTTTGCAGCTGACAGCATTTAGCTTGTGAGCTGGCCACTGCTTGCCTGGTGTATCCCTTCCTGTAAGGTTTGCCTCGTGCTGTGAGTAAAGTGTGCAGCTCTTCTGGAATGTCCTTTTGTTGTGAAGAACATAAGGTAATGACACTGCTCTGGCATTTCCACCTCCAGGAAACCACAAAACTCTTAATGACTGAAGAGTTCGTGAAGGTCATGTCCTTGGTATATTTAAATTTAAAAAAAAAAAAGGCTTTTCTGTGGGTGGGAGGATGTTACTTTTGTGTTTCCTTTTAAAAAGTAACTTCATGATTTTGATTTATTATAACAGAAATTAACGCTTAGCTCTTAAAAGGTCACTGCTGTGAGGTTCACTGTCTGCAGTGTCTTTGGATAAAAATTAAAATATTTTGAGGAAAAAGTTTCATCGGTTTCTTTGCCAGACTGAGAGCATGATAGGAGTAGGTCTTGTCTGTTGTTGTTCCCGTTAGTTGGGGGTGAGAACTTCATGTATTCTGGCAGGTAGTGATAACTTAGATGTTAAATGTTTCTTACTGTACATATGAAAAGAGCAAGCACCCTTGCAAAAACTGCATGTGTAACTACTGTGTGTGCAGATGAGCAGCAGTTAATCCAGGGCAAGGACTGCTGTGCTACGGATGTGTCTTCCTGTGTAGGAGAAGGTATTGCCATTTTCCAGACTCCTTGTAAGACTGTTCTCACTGGAGCTGTGTTCCTGATAGTGAACAGTGCTGTAGGGCAGATTTCTCTTCTGCGTGCTTCTCTATGTTGGTAAAACCACTGGCAGTTTGCATCACCTCACCCCAAAGACAAAATAGGAAAATTCCTTCAGTTGTTTCCAAAAAGATGAAACAGTTGAATGTTGTAGGGGGAAAGTGGGGACAGCAGCAAAAAGAACCTGGTAAATAGGTCAGCGAAGATCTTATGATTTGGTTTGGATTTATCCCAGATTATGTAGTACAAAGGTCCTGTGGAGAAACGAGATGGAAGCGGTGCATTTCTGTTAACGACTTAGCAGTCGTCTTAAATAGAGAAGGCTAACGAGATCAGGAACAGCTTGGTGTCTCTGTCTGGCTTGAAATGGGAGTTGGCATCAGCTGGAACTACTGAGGCAATCATTGGTCTGTGGCAAGTAGTGCTTCCTGGAGAAGGAGCAAGATCCTTTACCGAGAGGGGGAATAGAAACTACCTTAAATTACAATTTGGAACAAATCTTGGGCACTAAAATAGTGCAGAGCTCTCATTCTGCTGTTTCGTGGTCTTTTGTGCATCTTTTTTCCTCTTTATGAATTTTAGTGTCCATGTCTGATGTTGTTGATTGATCTTTCTGTGAACCTGCAGCAACATAATTACAGCCCTGCTTACATGTGCACTGCTCTTCCTGTAGAACTCTTCTGCACTGAAAGACAGACTCCAGCCCATCTGCTGTTTAGCCCTTTTCCAAGGAAATAATGCAACATAATTAGTGTGGTGTGAAAGAACTGCTCTCCATCAGTCAAGTGTCAGAAGGCGGAGAGATTTGTTTCATCAGAAATAATTAACTCACATAATAAATGTGCACCTCACAGATGAACTTTTTATTAATTGTGCTTGATATTGTAACAGACTACGACAATACAGTTGTCAAATGCTGTGGCTATGGAGGTAACTACAGGTAGAATGATCCAGATTTTTTCTATCTTGTGTTAAATAACTCTGGAGAAAGAGTTGCTGTGTTACCGTGGTGTTTCACTGTGTTTTACTGAGTGAAAAGGGGTTGTCCCATGTAAGACGGACAGTGGTTCCAAAAGTCATCAGTAGCATGGTGCCTGTCCTCAGAAGTAGAGGGCTGCTGAGTTACTGTGGAGTAAGCTAACATCAGTTCTGTGTTCCTAAAATAGTTTGTTACAGTTTAAACTTGGATTTATAGTCAGAAGCGTTCCTACTCGGCAGTATAGTGACCAGCTTGCTTTGGGGGAGCTTTGAGTATTTGTTTTGAGGTGTGTTCCCCCTCCCATCAGGGAAGGGTAGAAAAGAGTGTGAGCATGAGGAGGTCTCTGACAGAAACTGCTCTGGTATTCGTTCCATCCACTGGGGTGATGCTAAGCAGAGTGCAAAACTAGGGAGAACCCAAACTGGTAGCTGGCAGTTTCACAGCAAACCATAGACCCTGATTTTTTATGCAGCTGTGCTGTGGAGCTCCCTGCCACTGGGTGTTGTGGTTGCCAGTGTTTGTGTGAGCTCAGAGTGAGGCAGCTGGCTGCAGGGATGGCGTGGAGCGAGCAGGGTTTGGTACACTTGCTTTAAAACAGCTTGGGGTGCTGTTTTGTATTACTGTGGAGAGTTCATACCCACCTCAAAGAGAACATTATCAATATTGTTGTGCAGGGAAATACATTTTCTGTGTGCACTGTCTGTAGACTTGCCTGGTTGTGGGCACACCTTTCAGTGGACAGACATGAGAACCGTGATTGCTGTAACCAGTCGAGCTTTCCGTGGTCGTGAAAATAGGAGAAAATGCAGCGGTGGAAGCCATGGCAGTAGGTGAGGCTCACAGAGTAGATGCTGAGTACAGCTCAGTTACTGCGAGATTGAATTCCTGTGAAGGTGACATGGGAATGCTGGTGGGATGGCTGGGAACAGAGGGATGGAAAGCATCCTCGTGTTCTTACCCATGAGTTTGCCTGGAATTTCTCTACCAGAAAACGTATTTGGCAGCTTAGGGTAATGGCAAGAACTGTCCTGCTTACAGGGGAAGCAAGAGTCACAGAAAAATACAGCTGAAAAAACTGGTTTCCAAAAGTAAGCCCAATTACAACAGAATTGCTTAATTGTGAGGGATGTTAGGAAAAATGTTTTGTGATAGAAATCCCAGCACCTGCTTCACTCGATCCGTTTTAGGTGAGCTTGTCTGTGAAACCTTCTTAGCCAGATGAAGGGTATTCACAGCTAGGATGCTCCTTACATGGGGAATCATGTTCTACTGCATTTTGGTCTTTGCTCAGGTAGTTGATTTTGTTTACAGATACGATTTCCTGGTGTTCGTTTGCTGTCACTGAACTGAACCTTGGCATATTGCTGTAGTTTATCCATGCAATATCTTGCTCTGCTCTCGAAGACTCTAGATTTATTGGGACGTATTTCAATGCAGTTAAAGTTGTTTTCTTCTTGGGGAATCTTGCTTACATTCTGATTTTTAAAGTTAACAATCTTAGTCTCTGACAGTGTTTATACTTCTTTTGACAGTAATCCAGTCCCTCATAGCACTGGTGAATGATCCACAGCCCGAGCATCCCCTGCGGGCTGACCTAGCTGAAGAATACTCTAAGGACCGTAAAAAATTCTGTAAGAACGCTGAAGAGTTTACAAAGAAATATGGTGAAAAGCGACCAGTGGACTAAAATCTGACACAGTTGATGTCAGCATCGTATGATAGAAGATCGGAGCAGTGCATTTGAGACACCCCGTAAAGCAGGACTCTATGGAAAATTGACAAGTGCCACCTCTCGGTGTTAACTTGTGGCTGTTACTAACTTTCTACAGTTTTCTTAATCAAAAGTGGGCTAGGTAACCTGTAAAGAAAGGATTAAAAATTTAAGATGTTCTAGTTCTGCTTTCTTTGTTTAAAAATCACTGCTTCAATATACTTTAAAGTATGCTGTTTTCTTTTTTTCTTGTCAGAATTTATCAAAAATATCTTAGACTTATATTCTGCCCTTAAATTGAAAAGGTTGTGGCTGTCATTTCTTACTTTTCTCCGCAGTTCCCACTATCCTGAGTTCATTTAATTCTTCATTGAATTTTTGCCTCTCCCCAAACCGATGTCTTAGAAAAAAATCTCCCAGTTCTGGCAGAAAATGATTGAGTGTTTGGCAGTTTTGTTTACTTTTCTCTTTAAACATTGCACTGTGCTTTGTGGGACTTGCTGCAAGTTCCCCACAACTTCAGTTTGTAACATAATAAACAAAAAACAAACCCCACCAATACAATCAGAAATAATGTCCAGGTCTCATGTAAATCTGGCTGATGTTACCACAAAATGTTTATTAAATGGGGAAACCCAAGTTTTTGTGTGCGTTATTGAATTAAAACACGGCTGATGTCCTGCTTTTGGAAAACTTTGGAAAAAAATAATTGTATCTGCAGCGAACAAGTAGTGGAATGTGATTCCAAACTCCCTTTGCTTCTATTCTTAATGGAAGGTAGCGTAAGTTAGCTAGGACAACGTGCACAGAACAACGTTGCTACCCGCTGAGAAGTGTCAGAAATTGAGGACCAAGAGGTACCAAAGTAATAAAGTGGTTTTGAGTTAAGTCAGTATTTTAGAAATGTTAATTTTGAATTCAAATACTAAATGTCAGCACTGCTAGCTATGGTTCTTCGTCAGGCTGCATATGAAATATGTTTTAGAGGATGGCACTCCTGCCACTTCCCTGCCCAGTTGTTGTACAGTTATTACTGAAAATAGTATGAGAATAGGATTAAGCAATAAGCTGTAATAGAGTACACTTCACTAGTGCCGTTCCTCTGTTTTAAAAATACACGCATGGTAGATGATGGAATGAGTACTGCGAGTACCATTTGTCATCCTAACTTGGGCAGAGCTGTTTTCCCTTTGCTCCAGGCACACCTACGCATGCTGAAGGATGCCCTTTCTGTTCAGAACCGAGCACCCTTTACTGTGTCTCTGCTGCTTTTCTTCTGCCTGCCTGTCCTAAATCTGCAGCGTGATCGTAGCTCCAGTCAAACTGCCATACAATCAAACTGCCTTCTCTTCCCCACCTGTAGATCTTGGGTATGTTACTGAGCAAACAAATCTCCAGAAACCCACAGGTATCTGGGAGTACATATCACTTCGATGTGCAGGAACTTGAATTAGGAAATCCCTCACGCCCCGATGGTTGTCTGTACTCCTAAAATCAGTCCTAACACAGCCTCTGCCTTTGTGACCTTTCAGAACTAGGGTGTCAAGCGGTAGCTCTCTTGGTTTTTAATGTATTGTATATTTGCTAGTTCCTCATTCACCCTTCTCATCCAGCTTTTATTTCAGATTTAGTGTAAACAATGACAGCCCAGTACCTCACCTCTGTTGAAAGTAAATTTTTTTATAAGTTAGGGAGCTAAGAAATTTTATGTTTAAGTGTTCTTAGACAGATTCTTTGGCAGGTAAATAAAGTTAAACCACATTCACCTTATTGACGGAAACTTGCATTTCCTAACTGTTTCCAGGCTTGTGAGAGCACTGTCTATTACCAAATTTTTCACATCTTTGTGTCTTCATTTGCAGAAAGTTGGTACTGATTTTATTTCATTCACACTCTCAGATTCATAATAAAATAATGCCAAATTATCTGTCAAACTGAAGCGTGTGTAACTCCTGCATCAGACGAGTCGCTGTACCTTTTGATCATGTCTCTTTGGCATGGAAGTTTTCCATTCTTTCAATTTGCATTTTTATGATTATTTAAAACAACTGTAGCACTAGTTTGCTGCCATCATTACTACTAAACAATACTTTCTGGTTGTAAGCCTCTCAGGTTAAAGACTGCATTTATTTGAATCAGTGTGGCTTGGATGCCATGGAAAGGGAACTGGAAGGGCTGTGTCGTTCAAGGAGCTTCAGCTGATCCATCGAGGCCTATAGCAGTGCTGCGTACCAGCTGTTCGAATTTCATCTGTAAAGCTCACATAGAAGACAAGTATTGCTATCAGTTCTCTTTGTGTGTTCTTCATAGCTCCATTTCTAAACGATGAGGATGTAAGTGATGGCTTTGGTGTGTAGGTGGCCCTCTAAAGGAAAGAGAAATCAAACACTGTACTGTATGGTTGAAGTCTGAGGGGGGAAAAAATCAAATCCTTTGTTAACTCAGGAAATCAAGCTCTTGTGCTCTCTGGTTCCCTAAGCCATGCTGAATTCTAAACGTGCAGTTTAAAATCCAAAATAAAAACATACTGGTGAAACTACACCCATGAGCACTGGTATAGGCTTTCTGCAATTCCATTCTGCTACCCTAATAAAAATTGCTCTCAAAGGCATTGTGGCATGGTTTTATTTTCAGACAGATTTCGTTTTCAGACGTCTTTTTAAGTACCTTGATACGGTGTCATTATGCGCAGTAGTCTGAGTGCGTTTTTAATTTGAACTCAGTGTTGAATTTAAAGCTTTCATAGAGCTGCTGAGAAACTTCCTCCTCTCTGTCCATGTGTCATGCAATTGAAAGGTTCCTTATTTAGAAGTCTTTTTCATAGTTCTCAATTCATTTCCACATGTAAAACTCATCTGAATTTAAAATTTGGGTTTCAATGCTGTTTATTTAAAAATATGGTATTTATAAGATATATTTTTTTTTTAGGAATACAGACCCAACTCAGGTAAGACTGCTGTTGTTAATTTTTGTGTTCAGCTAGAAGAAAATGCACACAGATTGGTTGAGATGTGTCATCATTAGGATGTTGATTGTGAACACAGCAAATTCATCAATTTTTGTGTAACTTAAAAGTTAAAAATATGGTTAAAAAATACCCATCAAAACATGGTCACGTTACATAAAAAGCTGAGGTGCAGGCTTAGCTGTGTTGCTGCACCAGTGAGGCCCCACCAGTCACTAGATGGCACCCACATGTCCAACTGTGCTCTCTGGAGCTTCAGTCACCTTCTGCAGGGCTGGTATCCCCAGGGATTTTTTATTCTGTTGCCAACACAGAATAAACTTCACCATCAAATACCAGTGGGACAGAATTCAAGTCATTCCACAAGCCACCTACCTCTGTAAGCTGACTCAGCTGTTCTGTGTAGCACTGGCACAGTGTGGTGGGTTGGTTTTTTTTTTAAAAAAAAAAACTTGTCATATGTCAAATTAACTCTGTGACAACCATTTAGGAAAGAGCCTGAAAAAATATTTTATGAAGTATCCTTGATGGTTTTTTGTGTTTGTACAGAACAAAAACTTCCTCAGATGTCTCACAGGAAAGGTCAGCTGGTTCCCACTTGATGTTCTTTCAGCACTCTGCAGGCTGTCACAATTGCAGCAGATAAGTACTTGAGTGTTCTTTAGCTAAAACTAAAAACAAAAGTCTCTTGAAGCATTGCACTAGAAAAAGGCCTGAGTTTATTCCTTGCTTAAAAAAGCATGGTCATGTTAATTTTTTTAATATTTAACAAGTGGTTTAAAATGATGTTAGGTGGATAGCTTTGCCGCAGAAAGTGAGCGTAAACAATCAATTTTTTTTCCACATGAAAGTTATGAGCAAGTGACAGGGCTACAGTGTAAAATGCAGTTAAACATCAATACTGATAGGGCTTGTTGAAGTTCAAATGGTTCCACAACTGGAATAAAAATGGACAAGGTACAAGGATTTTCTCCCCTTGAAGGCTTGCTGATAGCTGCTACAGAGCCATCCCACGCGTTTTCCATGGAAGGCAGTGGGCAGTGCAGTAACAGTTGCTGGTGAGCTCTTATACGCAGAGGTTACTGAAATAGAGGGGTCAACAGTTGCTGTTCTTGCAAAGTCATCCAAAAAAAAAAAAAGTCCACGTGTGAAAAGAGCTGTCACTGGTGTTACTTTCCTGTGATGGCTCAATGCTGAGGAAACAAAATTAGAAAGAGCCTTAAGTAGTGCTGGCTGAGGACTTGCACGGAATGTGATTGCGCTCCCAGGGCAACGTTCTGAAGTCAGGTGCCATGTGCCCCTGGGCTGCCGCCTGCCATGGCTCACAGGGTGTTTCACCTTTCATCAGAGGCCTGATGTGCTCCCAGCCCATCCACAGCTTCTGTCAGCTGTCCTGGGAGGCACTACGAACACTGACAACGGTGGTCTGGCTTCTCTGGATGTTAGCAACTGCGTATCCTCAAAGCACACGTGTAGGTACGTACGTATGGTTGTTTACTTAAAGATCTTTGAATGAGCAAAGCTGAATGTTCCTGGTTTTGTAATGGCTCTGCAGCTCTGGCTTGATCAACGTCTGGAGTTCATGCAGGCGTTCCCAGGACTGGGAGAAATCATCTGGGCCTTCCCCACAGCCGCCGACGGGTGGGACGCTGGGGTACCCGGGGTGCACCATCAGTTCAATAGTTACTGCCCTGCGCTGCGGCGCTGGGTGTGCGGGCGCCTTGGACGTGAACTCCGCGATGGCGGTGTCGATGGCACTCCAGATGGCACTCACAGACATGTTCTTGCCCATGGTACTCAAACCTATGTAAATGTCTGGCCACCTGCAGCCAGAAGCAGGAACACAGATATTAATGCTAACAAGGTTAGACAAGAGCGCGTCACATCCAGTGGATGAGGAAACAACACTTTAAGATTGCAATAACGGGGGGGAAAGAAACAAAACTACAAGCCAATAATACATGTTCATTCCTTATGAAAATCAAGCTACTACTTAGAGCAGCAGTTCTGCAGTCTGGCAGAAAGTCCCAGCAGAGCCTGATACCAGCATTTCTGTTATTACTCTGGTAATGTATGCTGTCACAGCACTGGAATTTTTTGGCATCTGAGCCCTTACAGGTGCACATCATTGGCACTGAAAGGTCAAATAGAGCTTAGCTGAGAAATGCTACTATCAACTAACTATTTATAGGCCAATTAAAACCTGAATAATCACCATCTCCAAATAAAAATCCATAGCTAAGTGGGGGAAAAAAGATGACTAAAATAAAATGGAAACTGCCTTGCTAACAGATCATTCTCCTAACATGCATCAAAGAGCCACAGTAACTCGAAGGACAGAGCACTGGACACAAGGTTGTTACTACAAATGACTACACAGCTAAGAGGGCACCAGCTAGAGGCTGTTTCTTAGGTTGCTTCAACACAAATCTTTGTTCAAGTCTGGCTGCAAACCACAGTTCTAGTTTGGGGCATACAAACCCAGGAAGGATGTGCAAGTGTACTTGAGGCAGAATGAGACTTTGCAAGAAACAGGCTGGACTCTGCTGTATGCTCAGGGAGGAGCCCAGCTGAACGCTCTGATCTGATCAGTGTTTGCAGCACTTGGAGAATAAAAGTTAAAATTTTGTAACTGTAAACTGATTAAACTTGCTAGAGTCTTCTTGTTATGCAGTAAGCACAGTCTCTCTCTGCAGCATCATAAACTGTGCTCAGGGGGCTCAGTGCAGCACTGCTTTTCCACAGACACAGAAATTGAACGGCTGTTTGTTTCTCTGTGACATCAGCTGCCGATCCTCCTCTCCTGTCCCTGGTATTCTTCGTGTTACATTTGTCTGGTAGCAGTCTATCACTCCTCACTCTCACCACCACCAGAAGAGGTGGAGCACAGCCCACTGCAGCGTTTCCAGGCAGGAGGCAGCCACCACCTGTCAGGACGATGCTGCAGCAGGTATAAAGGCACAGCTCCCATGGCAGCCCTGTGAGTTCCATCCTGGAGGTCAGCAGGGTGGGTCCTGGAGCAGAGGCTTCTTAGAGGTACCATGGCACAGCCCCTGGAGCATGTGGGGTTTCTACCAAACTCCCCTGTATCATCTTAGGTGCAAAGCTGTCCTAAAAGGTAGGTTAATTTCTCCTGATTGCTCACTGGGAGTTGCTGTGCCTTTCTCAGAAATGGGCAGACTAGTGCAGTCCGTGTGCTCTGCCTGGAAAGAGCACAGTGAAATGCTGGCCTTCTGCTAGTGTTGAGAGCAACTGATACCTTACATTGTGTAAAAGCCAAGAAAATAACCCTTTCAGTAGACTGAGAAAGTCACGAAAAGTAACATCACCCCGGAGGCACCGGTCTTAGCTGAAGAGTCTTTCATCTGTAAAGCTTTTAGAGGAAGTATGTTACTGGGGAAAGGCCTGAACTTCTGGTGTTTGGTCCCTGCGATGCAAGATACTGACAAGACTGTTTGCTTTAAAGCAGTGATTACTTGCTATGGTATTGAAAGCTCTATGATCTTCTTGTCTCCCCATAACAAGTAGTTATTCTTAATTAGCCTCTTTCCTGCTACTTAAAACCATTTCTCCACTACTCCAAGGAGATGAGGAGTTAACTTTTCAAAACTTCCCTGAAATCTTACTTTCAAAGTTCCAGTGTTTGAAGCAGAGGTTCCACCTTCTACTGTCACACATGCTAGAGTCATGCTACTTGATTAGAAAGGCTGTGAAACACACACTGAAAAGAAAATCCCTTTCAGGTGAGGTGAGTCATCCCTGTTCAAACAAAACTGCAGGATAACCTCTAGTGTCTCCAGGACTTATGTACTCTTGCTGAATTCCCTTGTAAACCCCAAATTGGAAAGGGAAAGAAAGGTCTTGTTCCATCCTGAAAAGATGCTATCAGGAACTGATAAGATCTTAAACCTTTACAACAAAAAGGTGAGTAATGCCTGTCTTACCTTATTCCATGCCTTGTAAACACATCCACTGTGTTAAGAGAATCTTCTTCTACTCCCAGATAAAATTCCATCAGGGATGGTGCAATCCATTCACAGTTATGAAGGCCTGGCTCTATTGGGACACGTGTGTACTGAATCCCATATTCCTCTAACACCTCTGCAAATACATGCCTGACCTCTGTAAATAAAGAGACATTCTAGTTGGGAGTCAGAAAACCAACTCACATCCCCTGCAAGCTGTTAGCACAGAAACATCTTTTCCTTTCCGTGTTTCTAAAAAAATATATATTTCCATTTGGCTCTTCTGCTGAAACAGTTTTGTTCATTTGGATAAGTCCCCTTCTACACTGGAAATACCTGGAAACATTACTCGCTCAATGTCTGCTGTATGTGCCTTTGTCTACCTTTCAGCACTGAGCGTTTAGTCCAGTAACCTTGAGAGGTTGAGCGCCTGGTCCCAGAGTGTATATGAGGTGGCTGCACCGGTGGGAACACGTTCTTCACCAAGTCTCTGCACAGTGCACCTCTTTTTGTTGAGGAAGTAAGTTACCAAGAGCAATGTTACCCAGAGCTACCCGAGGGCTAAGTCAGGAAAATACTGATTTTTGCCAAGTTTTCCATCTCAGTACAACGACCTTAGTTGGAAAACAAGAACACAGATACTTGCCAATGATACACCTACGGAAAGCATGCTGAAACCCATAGACAGAGATTAGTACAGAAATGCAGCTGACAGGACAAAGTTCTTGTAGCACCTGAAAGAGCTACTGGCTTCAATCTCAGTGGCTAATTTGGCCCAGGTGGGAACACTCAAACTGCAATCATGGAGCCTCTTATATAAATCCTATAAGGTTTATTGCTTAGGGAGCCCTGGCAAGGTGGGGTGAGTCTCCTCTCACCTGTCTCTCACCTGTCTCTCACCTGTCTCTCACCTGTCTCTCACCTGTCTCTCACCTGTCTCAGTACTGGAAAGAATGCCTGCTTACCTGGGAGGACATGAACATGCTGGTGCCCATCCATGTGAGGAGGTAGGTGGCCTGTCAGCTCACAGAACAGCTCCACCTGGGCCTTCAGCTCCCGCTTCACCTGTAGAGAAGGGTTAAAGAAAGACCTGTTAGCAGACTAAGATGGGGGGGGGGTTGGTTTAGGGTTAGCTTCTGGTTTTTCCTACCTCTGACATGTTCAGGAGACCTTTTGATAGTGCTGTTCTGAATCCCATTTTCCCATGGAAAAATCCCTCTTCATTGAGCAGAGAAGAGTTTGTCTTGAGCGCCTCGCATACAGGGGAGCCCTCGGAGAGGTTGGCATGCAGTCCTATAGGGATGCTGTATCTGTAACAGGAATGAAATACCCATTAAGCTTTGCACCTCTCCTTTCCTCATTGTGTCAAAGGTGTGAGATTTCATTGAAAGAGCTGGATGGATCTAAAATGTGTTGTGCTCACTGGCCTATATTTTTCGTTCTCTGCTCTTCTAGAAAGGAAAGGAAACACTCTAGCTCAGAGCAGACTATCTCCAGATAGCAAACCTGTCCAGCCTGTGAGATTTCCCAACTCTGTTTGCATCCTGGCTTATGTGGAAACAACAGCCGTAAGGCATCTCAGAATACATTCTATAACTGTACTAAAAGCTGTAACTATATGTAACTGTCCTGAAGTCACTAGTGACTGACAGAAATATGGATGTTGCAGCTCTTTTCTAAAACAATTAATTACTCTTTGAGTTTACACTATTGAAGATGCTACATTTATAAGACCTTAGAGTTTTACTTGACAACTTCTTCCAAAGCTGCAGAATCTTGCTGTACGTAAACAGTGCCTGAGGCAGTTGTTGTGGCAACAGCATAGGCTACAAGTGTAAATATTTTCTAAGGGAAACCTGGTCCAAGAGGCTGCAGCTGAAATTGCCAACAGTGGCCAGGTTTCTGTCTGATCTGCAGATGATCATGCTAGGCTGTACAAAGTAGCATCTATAGCACAGAGGAAGGACCTGCACTGGGAGGTCAGTGATTGAAGTGTAGAGCCTGGCTAAGGATTCACAAGGGTCCAAGCTGTTACTGAGTTGCACTCTGCAACATTTGAAGAAAAAAATTGATTTGTGCTGTGGCTTCCCCTACAATGAGAGCAGGGCCTGTGAGTGCTCAGATGTTGTGCTGAGTTTCATTACCACTTCTGAAATCTTCTTAGAGTGGCTGAAATGATGCTTTGAAACTTCTTCCAAGACACCCTCTGTCTGACCCAATAAGCTGCTGCCCTGAAGCTGGTTAGTGAAGTACTGAGTTACTGGGGATAGAAGCATTGTGGAGGGATTGGACCAAGTCAGGGTAAGTTAGCTCCTTCAGGTTCTAAAGCCTTGCAGGACTGAAATTCTTTCTTCCTGATTCTTCCATGTCTTGTGCTCAAGGTGGATGGTGTAGTTAGTTGCTAGATACTGCTTCTCCTCAATAATATAAATGTCAAGTTGTACGGACAGCTCTACGAAACTAAATAAGTTCACGTCTCTCCAGTCTGCTGTATGATCAGGGCGTTTGAATGTACGTGTAATGGAGCAAAACAAATAGTGGACAAAAAGGTCTTTTCTGGCTTTTCTGATTTTGTGATTTCTCTGCAGCAGCACCTGATTGTATGAGTGATAAATGTCCATCTGGCCTTCATAGCAGGAGCCTGAGCACATGACACAGGCACACTAACTCCTTGCCAGTACAATAACTGGAAGATGCTGTCATTGGGATTGGGGGCCCTTAAGCACTCTGAGAAGCTCATGGGCAGCTGATGGCAGGGCAGGAGACAGCTACAGAAGAGGTGCTGTGGCAGGAGAGCATCCCTTTCCTCCCATGACCTATTGTGTATTTTGCATGAACCAAAAGGCAGAGGGGGAGCTTGTTCTTTCAGAAATTCCAGAGACACAATAAAGAATCTGGGGTGGAAGCTCTGACTACATCAGCTGATAGCACTACTTGCACCGCAGCCACTGCTGTCTGGAAGAAAAGGATTCATGTGTTACCATGAATCAGCAGATGGAAGACTTTTTGTTGAGCACTTGCCTTCTCATGTGTTGCAGTAGCACAAGAAATGAACAGCTGGGCCTCTCAGGGTTGTCTCCCAGGGGCATCAAATGTATCACCTCCAATTGTGCAATGCCTCAAATGCCGTGAGTGAAGCTATTTCCAGGAAAAGGCAAGCTCCTCTGACAGGTGCAGGACACCAAGGAGCCAAGCACTGTGCTGCATTACATTAGAGCTGCTCCTCTGCCCTAGAGCCCCAGAGCTGGGGAATGTGCAGAATGTGGAAGTGCAGAGAGCTGGCCCTGTTCTCACTGTAAGGGGAGACTCTGACTGTAACATTAGAGTATGTTTCAGAGCTTTGGCTAACACCAGCTGAATATCTTAACAGTTTTCTCCCGGAATTAGTCCTGGCTGGTTTGACAGACTGTTGGTGTTGAGGCATCTAAAGAGTAACTGTTAGTGTTTAATACCTCTGGGATGCAGGCACTGAAACCAAAACTCAAAACACAGCATGTGAGAAACTTCTTCAGAAGTATTCATCTGTGGGAGATGCAAAGAACCAAGCATGCCAGGAGAGCTCTAAGGACATAAGAAGGTGGACAACTCAGTGGGCACAGCAGGGTTCCTGTACCCAAATGTGTGTGTTTTCTCTGGATGCAGTGAACCAGGTGATGCTCCTTCCAGCACCAACTGTTTTATGGTCCAGTGTTCATCCCTAACAGTCCTGACACTGCACGGGTATCCAAACCCCTAAGTGCAATGAGATGAAAATGTGAGCAAAACTTCAGGATTATGGTAACAGCTGGGATACTGGAATCCAGTAATGCTCTGTACTGCCCAGAGGCTTAGCCTTTAAAACTGAACCCCACAGGCTTTCTTCTGCTATTAAACACACTGGAGTAGCTCTTACTCTTGAGTGCTTTTCACCAAAAAAAATGCATCTTCTGTGACTAAAGAGCAATGCCAAGGCATGCTGCATCGTGGGAGAGGGGGAAAAAAAAAAGGCAGGGAAAAAAGTCAAGTGGTGGGAACTTCCCCTACACAAATATACTTGATAGCTGCCTGGATCTTTTCAAAGGCAATGACATATCTGCTATTTTATTGACAGAAATGTTGAAGCAGAGACTAATGCCTCAAGCAGCTTAGCATGTGATGCCACACTGGAAACAGAGCTCAGCTGTTGTGGGTTTGTCCTCAAACAATCCTCTGCCTAAGACTTCCTTTATGGATGGGACAGCATGAGCACTGCTGGTCATTGCCAATCAAATCTAACTGCTAATTGTTCTACCCAACATACAGCTTAAGGGTCAGCACCAAGCTTCAAGCAACAGTTTCTGCAATAAGAGAATTGCAGTAACAGCTACCAATGCCAACACAAGACAATGCTGAGACAACTCTGAGGTGGTCTCTCTAAGCTCATTCTGTTTGTTGCTTTAAGCAGCAATGACCCTTCTACAATCTTCTTGAAAGCCTTTCCTGATGTCCTGGAGAATGCACGGATGTGAATTTAGCACAAGGGTTCAATTCCATCCTGGTAATGCAAAAGGATGATGTCTACAAATTCAGGTGCATGTTCCTACAGCATAAGGAGCAGTAGACCTGGGGGCTGTGTGCTTGTTGAGATGAGTTTCAGGCCAGCAGCTTCTGCAGCCGCCAAGGGTAGGCCATCTGAGGGCTGTTTTCACTCAGAGAAAGCAGGCTGTTGAAGCCAGCCTGGTGCTGCAGTTCACTGCTCAGCATCCTCTGTAGAGTGAGGGAAAGAAAGGAGATACCTTTACAACAAATGCTGCAAGAGGCAACAAGGAATTAACTCGTGAAAGATTTTAGTCAACAAGCCCAGCCCAGCTATCAAATAGAGGAAATACAATCAGCTGAACTGCTTCCTTTTCAAGTAGTTGCTTGTTTTGCCACACGAGTGCTCTGAACAAATGTCTCTGCTGAAGCAATGGGCTTTTGTGCAGTTGCAATCCCTGTTCATTCATATCCTTAGCAATAATGGGTCCCCAGAGACTGTGTCCCTGTACTGAGCCACTCTTAAAAAAAAGCCGCCAGCTTCGCTGCATGCTTCTGGGTTTGGTGAATGAGTAATCATGTCCTGGCTCCTGCCTGGATACATCATGGACTTTGTGCAGTCCCTGTGTTCCTGGGACAGCTGCAATGACTGGGAATAATGCGATTTCGCTAAGTGCAGACCCTTGACAATTGTTTTGCTCAAGGCTGCATGCTCTGGGATAAGCATGACACTTACTCTTCCTGATGGGTAAACAGATCCCACCTTCAACATCCTGTTTGTATCCTTATCTGGCAAATTTCTGGCTCATTGGGCTTCAGACCAAGTGTGATGCAATTAAAGGCCTCACGTAAATATCCAGACATCCAGCTTCAGCAAATACGCAAGTGTCTGAATCTAGACAAAGCAAGGCTGTACTCTATGCAAAGAAAATCCAATCTTAATTTCTCCATGTGGGCATTTGCATATTTTTTTTTCCTCCCTACACTCACTATATAGCAAACTGTATTTTATCTAACTGTATCCTATCAAATATCATCTTGGCTTGCTCCACCACTGCTCAGGACTTATTCCTACAGGGAGTATCACTCCAAAGCCTCTAGCGTTGAGAACTAGTTCTGTACATTGTGTAAGGCTGCGACTTTTTTCAATTACATCTGCTGAAGGTCTACTGTCCATGACCTTACATCAGCAAAAAGTGCTTTTGCTAGTGAAATCAATCTGATTAGGGATTCTAGTTTAAAGCCTCAGCACACTATCCTGTATCCACACACAGCTTGGCAGTGAAACTGCCTGCCATGTGATTAACAGTCAGATAAAAAGGGTGTTGGGGAAGCATGAGAGACTCTAGATCAATCAGGTGTCAACCGGGAGGGTCAGAATTAAGACACAATTTACACACACATTTTGCAATCAGTGTTGATGGGAAAGGAATTGAAAACATAGACAGCAATTACATGTGGTTTTGTTAGATTCTTGTGTTAAATGTACCCAGATGTTGTGGGGGCTTCAGTTTTTGTGTACTTGATATTCAGTATTTAAGTGAAGGGGGAAGAAGACTGAAGCTGTGTTCTAAAATTTGTTGCTATTCATCAAGTGTTTGGATATAATCATCTACATGATCATCTAGAAAATGGGACAAGTGTCCTAATAGTCGCAGCTGAGCTGGGTGGTGGGCAGGAAAGTAGCTGGTGGCAAACAGCTATAGGTCGCTGTATTTCTGCCATCTCTGTGTTTTCTAAGGAAAAATCAAGAAACCTGTTTAGTTAACAAAATAACCCTTCAAATCTCCAGGAAAGGCTCTGGAAGAAGCAACAAGAACAATGTCTGGCTTCAAAGGGGGGCTTGATAAATACACAATTAAGATTACATGACATGGATAACCAGAACATCACTTCAGTGTTGTGTCCCATAAAAAGAGAAAACTTTCAGATTACTGAAGAAAAAACAATGTGTGTTCTTCCTTCTGCTGCTCTGGTTATGCACTGCTTTAGCAATTGCTATCAATAGCTTTGTCATGTGATGATGAATCAGGCCTCTGCTGAAACTACTCTTTTGCCTGAAGTAAGTAGGTCCTTTCTTTCAGCCCAGTTGTGAAAGTGAATGAGAAAAAACCCAAATCCAAAGCTTGAATGTTAGGGAAGGTGTATTATTGACTGCTTGGTTCTGCCGTTTCGCAATTAGTTTGTGTTAGAGCTGGTAAAAAGACCTGCTGACTACTGCTAAATTTCTACCAAGTCTTCTAAACAAAACACAGGCCAACAGGTAGTATACCCAGAAGCCTACAGAATTATTGAGAAAATGAAGAAAAGAATGAAATTCCAGAGGAACCGTGCATCTCTCCGAAGGATGCAGGGCATAATAAGGTGCTTAAGAAAGGGTTTTCTTGCAGAACAGTCTTCTTGTTACTTATTAGCTTTCCCTCCACGCAGTTAACTGAAGACCAGGTAAGGAGAGCTCAAGACCTGCAGTGACAAGCAACCATGTCATAGTTCATCAAGAATCACATGGATGATCTCCACAAGTTACAGAAACACCAGCACTCTGGCAATCCTGGCACCGGCACCATGTGTGCATGATCGCATCCCACAACACTGGAATGCATTACAGGAAAGCAAAAGCTGCTTACTCCATCCTCTTCTCAGTTGGTGACAGATCTAGCCTCCCAGCTTACACCAGACTAGTCATAGGCTGAAAACTGCTATGGAGTTAAGCATATATGCATACGTGTGTGTATATGGCACTTGCTTAGTTGGATAGCTGTGGGGGAACACAAATATGGAGGGAAAAAAAGGCATAAAACACAAAAGGTTTTAAAACCTTAACGTTCACAGTGGTATGAAAGAGGGAGTAAGAGTGGCAAGGCAGTAAAGCAACAGTGATACTTTTCCTCCTCCCACCTCCTGATTCTCTTCCATCATGGCACCACAAGATGAGGATTCAATGACATTTTTTAGGAAGTCTGATCTATTAGACAATTGTATCCACAAAAAAAAAGTGAATCTTTGCAATGCAGGAACATATCTTAAGGGTGACATAATTTCATTTGCATGTTCAGGTGCCAATTTAGTATACCTATGCCAGTAGCACCTGATTTGAGGCTTATGTTAGACAAACTCTTTGCCTCACACCTGCAAAGTGTGTAGGGGGTACATCTCCCATGCATGGGCAGGATTGAGCACAGCTGCAGAAAGTTATAGACAAATGAGGAGCTATAGAACCTGTGCTGTTAATCTTTAGTACTAACAGATGTTCCCAAAGTCACAGAGCTTATATTATCAGAAATAGATTTAAATCTATTTTATTCACACGTACAGTTCAAAACTATCCCCCTAAAAGAGCAAAATTTCAGCAGCAGGTTGCAGCTTCTGTTGTCACCCACCATCCAGCCTGGCTTCTCACACCCATATCAGCTGTCAGCACAAGTGTCATGACCTGGATTCAAAGATGCTTTTTAAACCTCTGATTATACAGCCTACTTTCTAGCTATGGAAATGAGGCCAGGTGGATTCTATATTTATAAGGCTGCTAAAGATCACAGCAAAAATAGCAGACAACATTACCAGAGCTTTAGGGCTTAAGGGTTTTCATGGTGCCTGTATGTCTGAGAGAAGTTCTGGCTTTATCTCCTTGTTTTCCATTTCATTTGTTTTACTTACTAACAGAATTTTAATTATCTCAACAGTGCTGTGCCTAGCCCTGCTGCCTTTCTTCTTATCAACGTAGGGGTGGTTCCCATCTCAATGTTTGTGTGCCATCTCCAACCTTTTTAACAGGAGACAGGCTTGCTGCTAACACCACACCCTGACTTTCCTGTACCACCCAAAGCTCATTTTCACCAGAGAAGCTGCAGGCAATTTCTAAGTACCCCAAAAAGCGCAGTCAAAACGGGGAGAGATGCTCAAGGGGAGAACAAGGGAATCAGGGTTCTCATCAAACTGTCCCTTGCAGAAGCTCTGCCTGAAGCATAAACTCAGTTTTTCCAGTTCCAGTACAGCTTCTTTTCTTTTCTAGTTTACTAACTTTTCTCAGCCCTACTGTTCTCTTTCAGGACATACTCCTGCTTCAATGTGTCTGCCCACCTTAGAGTTAAAGCATTAGCTGGGTTTTACCTCCTAAATACAAGTAACGCTTCCTATTAAAGGATTTGCTGGGCTAGCCCATGAGAATGACGCGTACTACTTGATTTGCTGCAGAGCCAACTGTGCCACAAACCTCTGAAAAATTCACAAAGGAGCAAAGGTGGTATGTGCAACACAGGTATGAGGAATTATGTGGGGAGAGGGGGGAGTATCTGGTTTTGATTTTTTTTGTTTGGTTATTTTTTGTTGTGTTGGTTTCATGGGGTTTGTTTGTTTTACAAATTGGTTTATGAAGTTTAGAATGAATATAAATATTGCTATGTTGTTCCTTTTTAAAAAAAAAAGAAAGAAAATTCTTGGCTGAAAAAGCTGGGTTTTCTACTGCTCAGTTTCACAGCTGAGCCTTTACAGAAAAGAGTCTGGCTGACCCTGTGTTCAATCTGGTTGAAATGCATCAAATTATATTGAAGATTTGTGCTTTTATGTCCCAATAGTTTTAGCATTAGCAGTTTGCTCTGGGAATATAGCATGGACTTTCATTCTGATGGTACATTTATTTTAGAAGCGTGGGGAAAGAAAATCCAACAAATCCAAACTGTAGGGGGAAAAAAAGAAAACAAACAGTGTAAATGGTTCTCTATCACCTTAATAGAACAGGCAGCACAGCTAATACCAGAGGAAGAGCCACCTGGGTTACGATTTGCAGGTGAGTGGTTTTAATATGATGAGTGTTAGTAAAGATGCCTGGAATCCAGCTTTCTTACACTAGTCTAGGTTCTGATGCAGTATTTATACTGGGGCTAAAACCCACAAAGTTTTACAAGATTGGCTTTCCTTGGATAGCCTGAGTAGGCCATCCAGAAAGGAGCTAAAGAAAGTAGCTTACCTCCTTGCCAGCTCAGCTGCATCTGCTGCAGCACTTCCGTTGACTAGAAGGGACACATTGGATACAGCTCCAGCCAGGAAACACTCCACGATGCCTTGGTTTCTCCGAGGACAATAGCCAAAGTCATCTCCAGTTACTATTAGCTTCACCTGAAACATCCTTAGAGGTCATCCCTACCAGAAAAGTAAAGGAGGGAAAATCAGAACAATCAGCAGTTTGCAAATCAGAGGCAAACAGGAAAAGGCAGGCTGAATGGGGGCAAACCCAACCGTGACTCAGCTCTTGGCTAACTCCTCCTGCTTCACCCCAGCCTGCTGCTGTCTCAGTTTGCACAGCAGCTGGATTCCTGTGGCCGCTCGGCTCACCACACCTGCCTGCTTCCTGCAGTGAGAACACCAGAGCCTTCCTCTGCAGGAGGACAGGCCTGTCTGCACTTTGTACTGTGTTGTATTGCATAAAAGGTCAGGGGCTCTTGTGGGCTGATTTAATCGACTGATGGCACGTCAAAGGTTCAAATTCCTTTCCCTC
>WBMW01006084.1:318795-334027 GCA_013396635.1 Penelope pileata
CGAGCAGTTCGTTACCCTCTTTGATTGCTTCAGTGCAAAATGGATCATCCCAACAATGCTGTGAATGTATAGCCACTCAGTCCATGATCGCCACAGTACCACTCGTTTTTCCCCCACCTTGGCTTGCTGCCAGCATGAACTCTCTAATCTTAGAGCTTCGTTTCAGTAAGCTTTGGTCAGGAAGTCCCCACAGCTCCCAGTGCCAGACTGGGGACAGGCACAGAGAGCATGAGAGCTCTGGGCAGGGCAGCTCCTCAACGTGCTGCGTTCAGGGTTGGATGTAAGCCAGTTCTCTGTCAGGCTGCAGGTAAAATCCTGCTGCTTTTCTTTGCTGCAGAAAAGCTATTCTTGATCCATCAGAATGAAAGTGAAAGCACTGAGTGGCTCAGAAATGTTGAGAGGGAGATGTTTCAGCCTGCACTTTTGCCTATGGAAGGAGAAAATGAAGTTTCACTGAAGTAGAACACAGCCCTTCCCAGTCTGTAATGTTATTCCAAAATATTCAGCCATTCCTGTTACAGCAGGAAAAATAACAAACTGATGTTTGGAGCAGGGAGAGAGTGATAGTTCAGAAAGCGCTGGGATAGTACATCTGTGAATTCAGGGTAGCTCCCTTGGTTGCTGTTAACCACTTCTATGGAGTGGGGGTGCAAAGGGTGGGAGGCCTTCTGCCCCCTTAGTGACCCCTTTCTCATCAAAAGATTACATGGAATGAAATTTAAAAAAAAAAATAGATAAAATGCAGTAGAGAACTTGCTAAATCTTCATTCTGGCAGTATTAGTATTTCCATCATTTCACAGTTGTATGCTTCTATTGCAGAAGAGTTTTTGATGTTCTCTAAGGGTTTCCAATGCCCTTGGCATTTCAGAGCGGATATTTGTGCACTTCTACTTGCTTCCTCTTCTAGGAGATGAGCCTCTCATTCCTCCAAGCCTTCATTTACTGATGAGGGCTATTACTATAACAGATTAAGTCAGCTTGGCTCTGAAGTCATGAATCAAACCCAAGCACATCCTGCCTTTGCCAATGCAAACTCCGGGGTTTTCCGCCCCCTCCTAGCCCTGTCAGTGCTGCTTGCCTCTGCACAGGTGAGAGGCACTACGTAAGAGCCTTAGACAAAGCTTGGCTTCTCAGCCTTCTTAACCTTAGTATGCATTTAACGCTATTAACAGTAACATCCTTCTTAAACACTGAATGAAGCTCCTGCAGGTTTTTCTTATCTGATTTTATTCCCATTTATCTGGCTCTCCTTCCTGTGAACAGAAGCACTCGCTTACCTGCAAGTAACTCTTGTCACTGCACAGCATTCCCCTCAGAACCCAGCACAATGTTTCCCCTGCAGCCTGCATGTCCCTGCTGACTGCCAAACTAGCCCTTGCAGCCCACCCCCTGCACAGTCTAGAGGAAAGCCTCTTACAGACTCAACCTGGAGCTGAAAGGCAAGGCAGACTTTCTCTGGCTATTCTCCTCTTCAAAATCACGGATGAGGATATTGGCCAGCACTTCTGGTGGAACCTCATGAGCCAGGACATGTACTAAGCACAGGCTGCATATTCCAGCTTACTCAAAAAATCATAGTCCTAACTTAGTCACAGAAGTCAGCAAGAGCTCCCTCCATCCTCAAGTCACGATGCTTCACTGGTTTTAAGCTTCCATTTCCTTCCCTGAACTTCCATTTATTCATTAGCAGATTTAGAGGCTTCCTGCATTTCACAAAAGCATTTCCTAAAAGTGAATGCTTCCAACAAACTGTCTGTTGACACAGAAAATGCATGTTGTTTTTCTTGTTCCCTCAGCTGCAGTGAGTTAGTTCATTTGGGATTACAGTGGTAGCACAGTAGGACTTCATTTGTCTTTTCCTTGAGCATGAAATTTGGTTGAAAGTGTGAATTGTAAAAGACAAGGTGTTTGAGTTAGATGAAGTGAAATCCACTGTTTAAATGAAAGGATGTTAACATTTTATTTTCTTCTCCAGCCTGAAAGATTTACAAATTATTGGAAATTCAGTGGCTTCCGTGGAAACATTTAAAGTCTTTTCATGCCTGTAAAGAAGTCTGTTTTTTTCAGAGGAAAAAAGATGGTTTTGTTCACATGATCAGTGCCTGTCTCACAGTCTTGTTTTAGTAACAGGGATGCCTTGGCCTGCTCCAACCTTCTTCACAGCAGAGGTTCTGCAAAGAGGTCCATGTGGCTCCGATGTTGTGGACTCCAGAATGAGATCTATATCACCCAGATGCAAAACTGCAGGGGATGGAGGAGGGCACAGCAGTGAAGCAGAGAGCAGAATGGAAGCAGAGTGGACTTTCACAGAGGCTGAGGTGGGGGTCATGCAGGAGTGCTATGGGGGCATTTGATCATTAGCTGTAATTTTCAGCACCTGTGCTGACTAAACCTGAACAGAAGCAAAGAGGTGCAACTCTGAGCAGAGCTGGACTCCAGATACCCAGACTTAATCAAATTCACAGAAGTGACTGACCCTTGGTGAGACAGAAAAACAGGTTTCCTTGGCCTTACAGGAAAGTTCTACACTGTGCGGGGCCAGGGCACCAGACCAAGGGTGAGGGTGCAGACCCACTCCTGTGAGGCTGTGAGGCTCGGGATGCAGGTGCACTCAGCAGCATCCCCCTGCAGTGGGGTCGCAGCGCACTACAACTCCCAGCATGCCGCGTGCCCAGCCCTGCACAGGCACCAGCAGGGGGAGGAAGCAGCCTGGGCACGTGGGCGCCATTTTGTGGTGGGAGGGTGACTTTCTTCTGGGATAAGCAGCAGTAACAGTAAAGCGAAGGACCAAGCCAAGCAGCATGTCCCCTTTGCCCCTCCCACCCGGCTGCTGAGCAGCTTGGCATGCTGCCTCAGTGCTCTGGGGTCTCACCTGGAGAGCTCAGCCTAAGCTCACTGCAGGATGCGCTGCCACACACAAACAGCATCAGTGCTTGTCCTCAGAAGTGAGAAGGGAGAGCAGTGCACCATGCCTGACACGGTGCATGGTGCTAACAAGGGGGCAGAAAGCAAAAGGCAAGATTTGCCAGCGTTACCTCTTTAACGCAAACTTTATATTTGCATTAAATTATTGTGTACTGCCCAGGTGCCAACCTCAGACCCTCCCTGACACAGACAGGAGGTCTCTGGCATTCAGTGAGGCTACATGCAGGTTTAGGGAGACAGAAGTGGTGTTTTTTACAAGCAGAGTGATCAAGTATGCATTTATATTGATCCTTAACACACTGAATTACCAGCTGTTTAACACCAGCTTGCAGCTAAAAACAGGATTTGACCATCAGTTAGTGTCTATTAATACATAGTGTCCAGATGAGGAATGGCCAGCCTTTTCTTTGTTGATTCATTGATAGTGAATTTTAATCCACCTCCTCATTTTTCAGTGGATTATTTTCTCTCTGCTGCTGATTTTTCTGATTTTCCTTCAGAGTGTCTGATGTGGAGTAAAAATTAATATTTGAGTGTGACCTAAGCTACAGCATCTGTGATTTCTGACTGAGGTTGAGCCTATGTAAAGCCTGCCCATTCCTGGTTCTCCATAGCATTACTAGGTGTGGAATTGAATCTGGCAGATCACTTACTGTGATTGTTGTCATCTCTCAGCATCACTGAAAGCATCCTGGAAAATCTCAGCTGACTGAATGGACATGGAAGATAATTCTTTTGGAGCTATGAGGGGAGATCCCACTTTTTTGAAGGATGAGCATCATTCAGGAGTAGTTGTAAGTTGCTGGCAGTGTTACTAGACACAAATTGGCAGGATTCTGCAGAACTTTCAAGGAAGTCTTCCCTTCCTCAAAGTCTAGAAACAGAAGATAACAGTCAAAAATCATCACCTCTTCTCCCCCATATGAAAAATGCTTCAACTTAAATATGTCCTTCTACATTTGTCAAATGTCTTTTGCTTATTTAGTTACTTTATTCATTCTTACATTCTGCTTTTATGCAAAATTATGAATAGTTGATTTTGGGTCTTTAATCCTTAAACAATATGGGCTAAGTGAAAAGCTGTAATTCTATAAATTTTTGGAAAGCCATATTTTCTATCATTTTTATTTTTCCCTAGGAGACAGCATCTTGTTGATATTACTACTGCTTACTATTTGTCTTATGGCCATGCTTAGGGGTCACAGAAGAGATCTGTTGAAAGACATGCCAGTGGATACAAATATTTGATCCAGAGTGAGATTATAACTGTCAGTACATCAGCATGGGGCAAAAGGAGACAGAAAGAACCACAGCATGTTTACAGGCCTGATTCTCCATTGTTATTCTCTTGAATTCAGTGCAGTTTGTCCTTACTGACATCAGTGAAAGGACTAGGTGCAGAGAAAAGTCAATGGAAAAGCTCATGCAGACTTATTTTTGCATCAGCTCCTAATAAGATCAGAACTGTGCCCTATATATTTTGCTTTGGGTTGGTGACAGTCCAGGAAAGAGAATCCAAGCGGTATTATTGCAATGTTCGCCATAAATCAGAGGCTGTGTACACCCAAGGATGCACTAGTGCTTTCTTGGGTGTAGATCAAGCCCAAGAGCTGCCTGCCATGCTGCCTTAGTTTTCAGTCACCGCTTTTGTCACGTGAAGCAAACAGAAACCTTAAAGCATGTTTAACAAAGGCCAATATAAAAAGAAGGAAAATCCTTATCTGTAATACGTTTCTCTGGGTTAGACTCCGTCTAAAATTTTCATGTGTCAGAGATCTCCCGTTCCTGTGCAGTAAAAGTATTTGGCACTGCCAAATCCATTAAAATTTGCTTTTCAGGGAGAGCCAGGTTATACTTAGAGGTGCACCTGAGTGGAAATTGTAGGTGTTTTCAGTCCTTGAATATCAAGTCTGCAAAGTGACTGCAGGGTTAAATGACTGAATGCAGAAGGCATTCTAGTGACATGCTATATTCTCCCCTTTTACAGCACTGTTGAATTACTCTGTGTGCATAAAGAGGAAGCATGATGAAATTTCTATCACAAACGCTGTTGTTTCCATTGCCAACATGCACCATCGGTTAATTTCGGTGGCAAGTTTACCTGCAGTTCATAGCATTCTACTAGAAACAATAGAGGGCCCTGTAGCAGTGAGGTGGCTGTTAATTGCCATGGGTGTTTGGCACTGATGGGGTTCTTTGTTGGCAACCGTTCTAACCCAATTATGTTTCTAAAGTACAGCTGAAAAGCATTGTAGGGAGCACCATGTAAATGGCACTAAATGCACTGAGACTGAGCGACCTCCCAGAAAGACAGACAGGTGCCAGCTAAAGCCCCATACGATTGATTTTCCACGGCTAAAATGGCAACTACAGACATCTGTTTTTGTCGTGTTTCTAACAGCAGCAAATGTGAGCTCATGTGTTAGTTATAAGAGCAAGGTTTCTTAGAACGACAAAGAAATATAGTATTTGACTATCAATGTAAGGGTTCTTTTGTTGTTTTTTCTTGGGGGGGGGTGCATACTTCTGGAACTATGAAGTTTTAGTCCTCAGAAAAACACAATTTGTGTGTGTGTGCATATGTGACTGAGTTTAGGACTCAGGCTTGTATTAAGGCAGGTCTGACATTTAAGTCAGAGATTCTGTAGCTGTAGATACATAAAACAGGCCAGCATGAAAAGGAAAAAAAAAAAAAAAAAACCCTAACCATTCAAGTGAGTGGTATCACAGGGGTAGGAAAAAGCCTCACAGATTGGTGGGAGAGATAAAGAGTCAGCTGAGCATCCTGTGATGTTTCAGCTAGCCAGCAACACCAACCTGCTTTCTAAATGATCAACACTGCAGTTCTGTGCTGCTGCAGATGCAGAACACCACTGTTACAGAGACTTAAGTCCCAAGGCAGGTGCCCTTCTGTGCTGCTGAGGTCAAAAGCTTCTGCTCTGTTAAAAGACGCTGTATTTTGGGAGTGTCATACGAGTGTTACAGCAGCCTGGCCGTGATGGGATATATGGGTCAATCCAGTGCTCGGTTTCAGAGGCAGAATCTGATGGACTGTGTTGGAGTTCCTGGGTCCTTTGTCCATGGTTGCTCCCTACGGACAAAGGAGGCTTTAGTATTTGTAGGGGAAAACGAAAAAAGCCATCAGTCTCCAGTACCACACAATGAAGGTCAGTGCACATGTTAATTTACCCAGCTGCCTTTTATACATTACAGATCCTAATCATCTCTCTATCTGAGGGATGTCACAAGATACTGAATCACAGCAGGTGAGCTGCCAGCAGCAGAAGCACAGACCGTGATGGTACAGATCACCGTGATGGTACAGATCACCGTGATGGTACAGATCACCGTGATGGTACAGATCACCGTGATGGTACAGATCACCGTGATGGTACAGATCACCGTGATGGTACAGCAGCCGCTGCCGGCTGTCCGTACACTCTTCCTGTCACAGCCCCACTACACCTTACACAGGAACGCTCCGTGACAAACCTGGCCCTCCTCTGGCAGCAGCTTCCACCAAGCGCACTCTCCTCGCGAGAGAAGCGCTCCGACTCCTGCCAGCAGCGCTCTTGGGGGCACTCAGGGCTACCACCAGCAGCCGGGGGCAACAACGCTCCGGGCTGGGCTCCGAGGGCAGCCGGGGCGGGCGAGCAGAGCCCTCCGTGAAGGCTCAGGCCCGGCGCAGCGCAACCCGCCCGAGGCGTCGCTGAGGTAACGCCCCTCAGCCCGCCCTCGCGTCCCGCCCTGGGAGGTGCCACGCCGCTTGCTCTGATTGGCCACTTCTTTCCTTCGACCCAATCAGCTCCTCCTGTTGGAGGGCTCCCGGCTGGGAGCTCGCTGGGCCGTGGCCCAATGAGCAGCGGAGGCCGAGCAAGGGGTGGGCGGCGATTGGTCGGCCGCGGTGCTGGCGCGGGGCGATTGGCTGAGCGCGCTGAGGGGGTGCGGAAGCGGGCTCCGCTGAGGGACGACGGTGCCGGGCGAGTGCGGCGCGATGCGGGGCGGCTGTCGCCTCCTCCCGCTGCTGCTGCTGTGCGGGCTGTGCCGCGGCAGGGAGCCGGCGCCGGGCGCTGTTACCTGCGGCTCGGTGCTGAAGCTGCTCAACACCCGGCACAGCGTGCGGCTCCATTCGCACGAGGTCAAATACGGCTCCGGTGAGCAGGGCCGGGCCGGGAGGCGCCGCGCTGAGGGACCGGGAGCTGCGAGGTGGCACGGGGGGGGGCTGAGGAGAGCAAGGAAACGACTGTGAGGAGCTGTGAGGCGAGCGGGAGGCTGCTCCCTGGGGCGCAGGACCTGACAGGAGATGGGGGTGCTGAGGCCATGGGGGGAAGGCCCCGATGCTGCGCTCCGCCGCTGCCGGGCCCGGGGGGGATGCGCTGCCCTTGTCCCTGCGGGGAGCGGGCCCTGCGCTCAGCGGTGTTCGGGAGGGACTGGGGTTGCTGGGTGCCTCCTCTGGAGGCTGGGAGAGCTCAGAACCGTTTCTGAGAAAGGACGGTGTGAATAGCATCCACTGGGAATCAGAACTTCTGCATCTGCCGTGAGCTTTGACAGTTTGCACCCACTGACACATATTGTGTTTGAGTTCTTCAATCCATGTGGTACCCACGTTCCTGCTGGAGTCAGTAAATGGATTCTGAGAATTAAGTGCCTCTTAAACATGAAGGCACGAGAATATTAAAGCAGGTTTCTTCAGTTCTTTCAGGGCTTTCCGAACTCCAGGAGTGGGTTCAGTGTCATACCATGTGATTCTGTTCCTGCAGGAAGTGGGCAGCAGTCGGTGACAGGAGTTGAAGCCTCAGATGATGCTAACAGTTACTGGCGGATTCGTGGGAAGACTGATGGCAGCTGCCAGCGCGGAACCCCGGTGAAATGTGGGCAAGCAATACGACTTACTCATGTTAATACAGGAAAGAATTTACACACTCATCACTTCCCATCACCACTCTCCAATAACCAAGTAAGTTGTTACAAGTCTCAAGTTTTTGTATAAATAGTGCATGATTGATACTGCCAATGCCTCTTTCCAGCTTTCTTGTTTTTGAAGAATCAGGCTTAGGTACCAGCCGCCAGAAAGGGGGCATCTCTGGGTGTGCCAAGTTCCAGTAGTTGCTTCTCTGCGTCTTAGAATAATGTATTAAAATTCTTGACAGAGGCAAAACGTAGCATGCACCACTATCAGTTTGTCACAATAGTTTTTAAAAACCTGTATTGGTTTCTTTATTCTGCACCACTGATACTGTGAAGATTGGAAGTGTTTAGCACTTGTACAGTAGAGGAGATTGGCTGCCTTCCTCAACATCATGAAGGCTGATCTAGAGCCAGGCAGCTAGTCATGTGTTAGGACACTGGGCTTTCCTATTTCCAAGTTTCTTGATGTTCCAATGCATTAATCTCTATCATCTTCTCCCTGTCCCTGTTTTTGTTTCCCATGTTTATTTATTTATCCTCCTTTATCACAAAACAATGAATCTACTCTCACAATCATATTTATTTGTCATTTTACACATTTCTAGAACGGTGTTTCTCACTGCACTTAGGGTCTAGCCTTGTCCTTGAACAAATGCTTGTCCATGATTGAAAGTTTTTCTTAAAAGATAATCCAGATTTGTTGGAATGTTGTTTTTAGTAGTTATTTTAGTCTTCCTTTGGGCCAAGTAGATAGGTCATTAGATTCTAAGTTGGAAGGCCGGGCTGTGAAAAAGGTTTGTCTGAACGTGGCTAAAACAATAAGGGTCAGTTTTGTTTAAGGTATCTAGTTTATGTATTTATTGAAATAAAAGAAGTGGTGGAAAAACAGCATTTGAGAGTAATTATTTAAAGAACAGATGGACTCTTTAAGACTTTCCACCTTTTCTCATTTGCCAGTTTAGACAATTCATTTAATGTTGTCATCAATGTGAAAATATTCAGCACCTGTCATTTTTTTCTTTCGTATTTGCTATGTGTTTACACAGTATCTAAGCAAAAGGAGAATTTTCATGGTCTCCTGGAGATTGATAGGACTGTGTCTTATTGTCTTATTGAAATATGGTGTGATTCTGAACACAAACTTTTATTTCATGTTCTTAACAAAGAAAATTGATTTTCAATTAATATGTTGTCTTTGACACTGTAAGGACCACATAAACTGGAATTAATGTTACCGTAAATGAGTACCTTGCTAGGTAAAAACTATTTCAGTTCTAGTTTCAAGTTATTAATCACTTCTGGTCATCAGATTTTTAAGAATTGAAGGCTGTACCGGGTCTTAGATAGTTGGAGTTGAGCCTACCAGGTTACTGCAAACACTTGGAATTTTTTGGGGTGCGTAATGAAATATAATCTCTAACTTTTGTTTTAGCAGGAATTTACTTGCTTTAATGGTCATCCATCTTTTTTTTTCTTTTTCAAGAGCCATTCAGCCATCTGCCCGAAGTAAGAGTGCAAACCAAAATAGTTGTTAACCCAGTTGTAATCTTGGTATTATTAAGTTAAAAAGGAATACAATTATTTAATAAGTTAAAATGTTGGGATGTTGTGATTAAAAACTGTTGCAGTGGTAACTATGAGGAGGTCATACTACAAAATTAAATATTTACAATTACAAAATTGTTTTAGTGGAGAAGATTTGTATCAGCATTAGTGTTGTTTCTTCTGAATTTTTTGTCAGAAAGACTGTTCTGATCTCTGTGCCCAAGTCATCTTTGATTTATGTCATGGTTTGTTGGCACTTTGTGCTCAGATTTTGGGAGAAAGTTGCTGCTTCTGGGTTTGACTGCTGTTCACTGAGCAATGCAGTGCTGTTTCTTTCCTCTCCATCTTTGCCTTTAAACTTTGCTGGCTTTGTGGCTGATATTTTTGTGTGTGCCTTGGCAGTGTTTCCTTATATTTTCACTTCAGGAAGCTTGTGTCTCTAACAGGAAGTAAGTGCCTTTGGTGATGATGGTGAAGGAGATGACCTCGATATATGGATTGTGCAATGCAGTGGGACACACTGGGAGCGGGAGGATGCAGTGCGCTTCAAGCACGTGGGAACTGAGGTGTTCCTTTCCATAACGGGGGAACAGTATGGCCATCCCATTAGAGGCCAGCGGGAAGTTCATGGCATGCCCACCGCTAATCATCACAACTACTGGAAAGCAATGGAAGGAGTCTTCATCAAACCCAGTATGGACCCCGCAAAACATGATGAGCTCTGAATTGACAGAGGATCCAAAAAGCTTCAGCTTCCTCCAATGTTCGGAGATGCTAATACTTGGTCTCTTAAGTCCTGCCTTGATGGTCTCTTATAAGTCCTGCCTTGCCTAAGACTGACTTTCTGTGTTACTGAAGGGCATTAGTTCACAATAGGAATGCAGCACTTCTGTGGGGAATGACACCTGCTGGGTTCAGACGTTTGAAATTTATTTAAGAAATCCTTTCTAAATTTTCAAGCTTATTTGGTGAAACTAGTTTGTTCATCTGTTACTTTTCGCTGTCGTTCGTTTTGCTTGTTACTTCTCAAATTCAAAGAAAATGGAGAAACTGAAGTTATACGTTTCTGTAGTCCCAAGTACAACAAAACTTTGTATTTTGTAATCTTTTTCCAATTATAATTAAATATTTGGAAACTTATTTTTACTTCTTAGTGAGAGAATGCTATTAATGAGGAGATGGACTAAGTCTAGAAAGGGAAAATACTTTTGAAATACGGTGTCTTCTGAACGATTTGAATTCAGCTATTCAGCCTTCCAGAAAAATACTGTAGTTCATCTGAAGGTTGCCTCCAGTGTCTTTTATGATTTTCATTGTGTATGTATGGAAGAGTTGAAAATACTGTGTGTGTTGAAGTAAGAAGACGAGTTCTTATTCCCTTTCTCCAAATAAATTCAGTTTTTCTGCTGATTGTGACACTGCTAATTATGAAATGGTAAGACTTTTGCTCTAAGAACTGGTGCAGAAAGCTACTATTTGTTTAATTAATACTAACATTTTATAAACTTCCTTGTGATGTGAATAAGTTTGATTTATGTTGTACTTGCATGTCATTGCAAGCTCAATATGAGAATCCAGGTAAATAAATAGTGGGACTTACAGTTACGTGGGGTTCTTTTGTGTGAATCCAGAAGAAGAGGAAAAAGAATAAATCTTAGAAGATGGTTTGGTTCTGGATTTTTAACACAGTGGTATTCACTAGAGTGCTAGCAAGGAATCTTCACTGAGTAAGGCATGAATTTCTGTGTTCTTCTTCCTCTGTGAAAAGAGGGGGGGGGAAAACCTAAGTCTTGAACATGTTTGTTACAGAGCCTTACTGGTAATGCTGACTAAAATGCAAGGTACCACACATTTTCTATTTGGTTTAAACAGAAAAGCACACTAAATAAGTATGAAAAGTCAGCAAATTCAGATGTTTTTTCCCATGTGTAACTGGTTTACTCATTATGGTCTTAATTAATCAATCAGTTAAAGAAGCAGGAGAGTGATTTACTGCTTTCACATCTCTAGTCACATGCTGCAGAGAGTGAGCAAGTGTTGGTGAGGTGTAATACCTAATTTCATTTAAACTTTTTAAATGTACCTGTACACATATTGTATGCTTCATGCTGTGACCCCTCACGTGCTTGTGCTGCCCAGAATAGCTTCAGTTTTGATGTAAGGGTTTGATGCTAGTGAAGATTCTTCGTATTCTCCAGAACAAGAAGCCTCTGTTGTTTTGTGATGCCTTCAGAGAAGGTAAGAGTGTTTTTCTGTTCATCTAATGAATGTTTGTATTGAAGGATTGTGGGCATTTTGGAGGCTAAGCAAACTAGCTTTTGCTGTTTTGTAATAGATACAAACTTCTATGTAATTGAATATTTCTGGTTCACTGGTATTCCTGACTAATTGTTATTGAAGTTATAGGTATAAAGGATAACTAGTCAAAAAACATTTTTCTCTTTAAACAACCTGCCCTTTCCTTAATAAAAAGGAAGGGTTTTCTTTTGAAGGTGGTATGCAAGTAACTACAGAAAAAGTGGTAGCACTTACAGGAGGAAGAAATAAATTTGACAATGAGTTCTCTAGTTCTCTGTAACTGAGAGCCAGATACTTTATGGCGTTAGTGTTCATGGATGTAGTTGTGGTACACTGGTTTAGCTGAGAAAGGGAGATCTGCGTGGCTCGTCTTAATCTGTGTGCGAGTTTTGTTTCAGCTCTTACTACAGAAGTTATGCTGACAGACTCTTAAATACACCTGGTTGAAGTACATTTTACTTGGGAAAAGTCTGTTACCACTGTCACTCAAAAGTCTGAAATGCAGGCTACAAAAGTCGTAAAAATGATGGCTTGTGCAGCTGCAAATGTGCTTTTTATATAATTTCTATGTAACTTCTAGATTTACAAGACCTCCGTTAGTATCTGTTTAGTGCCATATTTTATGCTTTTAAACTGAATCACTGAGATTTCAAAATCTCATTCAAGTGTTTTTATTTACTCTGCTTACAATTCAGCTTTTCAATCCATCCTCCACAGCTGAGGACTGGAGACTTAGAGCAACTCTATTTGTGTATTGGGTTTTGTTGTTGCTTGTTTTCCATATGACTTTTACCATCTGACTAAAGATGTTGGGAGTAAAACATGAAACACTCAGACTTGTAGATGTGGAAGTTTTGAATGCTGTTTTGTCTTTTAGATTGCCACCTTCAAAAAAAAAAATGTTATAGTACCTCTTTCTAAACCTCTGTATGTGCTTTAATAGTGTTCTTTCAAATGACTGATAGGTGCATTCTGGCTCCTTGCTTATTGTACTGTTACGAAAACCCTATGAGAAGCTGTGTCAATGTTGCCCTGATAGACTAGAAAGGCTTTTGGGAAGAGTGTCAGTGGGATCTTCACTTATAGCTGTTCTCAGTAGGAATAATTGCTGAAGGAAATCTGCTTGCTGTAAACTCTACTTCGAAAAATCTGTCGAATGCTGCATTTATTTCACATTGAATTGGAGGCATTATATATGTGTGTCTCTCCACAGGCGTATTAATTTTTGGAGGGAAGCTTGTGTGAGTGCAAACATTTCTGCTGTCTCTTTCCTGAGGCTTTTTAAAGCTTTGTGTAACAGCTCAGCATATGAACTGAACACTTGCTGTGTACTTAGTTTTTTCAGTCAGCATTAATAGGAAATGTTTTCGCTTTGAAAGTGCAAAAAGGGGCTTACCACACTTTGATTCTTAGTTCTGAATATCAAGGCTAAAGATAAACCAACATTTTCTTTTCATTAGGTGTGGGAATACTAACTAGGTATATTTGTTCTTAAGTTAGATATGTTTTTAAAAATCAAAAAAAAAAAAAAAAGGAAAAAAATATGACATTGAAAACCCTGTACCAGTGATGCTTACTCAGCAGTATTTTAAAGCCTGTTAGTTCTGCAGAATCTTTTCCATCTTTTGCCTCTCTTCTCCAGCCCTGGAAGCACTAGCTGTCGCTATAGATACACCATGTTAACAACAGTACTAGGCAAAGGCTGAATTGTAGAAATATCTCCTTCCAGCAGCAGCATCTTGCTGGGCGCCTGACTTCTGGCTGGCATGCTGGGTGCCTTTCTGATCAGGTTCCCTGCTGGCAGCTGGGAAACTAACTGAGACCCCACAAGAGGTTCAGATCTGCAGGGTACCACGATGCTGCCTGTACCTCTTTACTGGTTTAAAATTCTCACCTGTGCCCTTTTTGACTTTACAATTTTCTCTTCAAACTTACATCCATGTAATCCAGCTCTGGGCCACCATTCAGCTGCCTTTGATAGAAACAAAATGTTCAATAACTTACCAGCTATTTGCAGTGTGTTCAGGCTCCTAGGGTTATTTTAACAAATACTTGGAAGAAGTATCCCAGTGCTCACATGTTTACAAATTCTTTAGCAGGACCTTGAATATTTACACCTATTAACTTATTTTACTCTGTGTAAGAGACAGAGCACCAAGATTAGCTCTGCCCAGTCAGTAATTCAGTGGTGTGTGAGTTGGATGATGTTCACAGAGGACAGTATTGAATTGCTGTGGGTTTCCAAGACAAGGAAGGAGTGGAACGAACACGCTGAAAATAGACTTCAGCCATTGTACAGTTCAACATTTCCCTTAAAATTGCAGCAGGTTAAGCTGATTATAAAAGCCTTTTATTATACTTGATATAATACTAATTCTAAATTAGCATGAAGTCCACAGTGGAGTCCTTCTGTGACAGCTCTGATACTGATTCAAGCTGCTGTTGTGTGAGGGATTCAGCTGTTTCCAGTCCTTTGGGAAAATGGTGTCCTGCTTCATTAGGGTTAGAAATGCTAGAAGCTCTGTGACATCCCGAGGGTAACCAAACCCCCATGAAACACATTACAAATTAATCAGAATATGTGCGAGATATAAAGCTGCCTAATTAGTCCCTGTATGTTTGTTTAAACTATAAAAACATGCTGCGGGTGGTGGCTCTGCGTGGCTGAAGGATCGTTGAGCTTGGACTCAGATCTAAGGTTCTTTCTTCAATTGGTCTTCACGATGTCCATCTATTTATTCACCTAAGCCTGTTTTTATGAGACTGAGTAGTAGTAGAGGTCTGTGCTATACTGAAAGTTTCAGTATCTAGGATGAATTTAGTGCAATTCCAGCCTCAGCTAAACACAAACCCTCTGATGTTGTTTTCCTCCGATGATGCCCTGGCTGCTGCAGGCTGGCTGCCGCTGCCCTCCCACTGCTTCCTGGGTCTGCAGGTGCCATATACACATGCCATCCTTTATATTCACTACGGTATCTTTTCTACTTTTAAATCCAGCTGAGTACTCCCTCCTACCTAGGAAACAGCACTTTAGATTATCCTTATAAAAACTTCAGTGGCACGGATGCAAGCAGGACGGTTGTGAGGAAAGAGAAGGGGACAGGGGAGGGTCTTTCCCCCTAACCCGCAGTTGCAGCCCCCAGAGCATTGCTGGAGCCGGCGGTGGGACGGCAGCGGCCGCTAGTGAGCGCTGCTGCCCCGCCGGCTCCCGGCCGCCTGCGGGGGATCGCGGCGGGGCTCACCCGCGGTTCGTGTTCCTCGGGGGCACAAGTGCCATCCGCTTCCCCGCGGCCAGCTGCTGGGAGAGCGGCAGTGCGGCCGCGGCTCGCTTTAGCTGCGCCCTGCCGAGCCCGGTGCGGCTCAGTTAGTTTAATGTGGGAAGCGTGAAGCATTCGCGTAGGCTGTGTAGGGTGATGCTTCAGGCGTTTCTGTTCGCTATCTTTCTGTGGGATCCATAAAATGCGGCCGAGGTTGAAGTGTGTTTACTTAAGGTAGACGTTTAAGGCAATTACTTGTATAATAAAACTAGGTACGGATTTCCGTTTCTTTGCTGGG
>WBMW01006084.1:334068-353201 GCA_013396635.1 Penelope pileata
TAACGGGAGGAGAAAAGAGCTCCCTGCTTGTACCTGACAATCCCGTTGCGTTTTCCGAAATCTTGAAAACACCGGCTGGAAATAGATCGTTTGATTTTAGCTCTTTGAAGATACATTAGTGGTAACACTTACATGAACGCATCTCGTCCCTGGTGTTACACCGGCTTCCCTCGGCTGCTGCCTGGACCGCTTTCCCCCGGAGGGTTCTGTGCCATCCGTCGCGTTGTTGGGCTGGAAGCCGAGCTGCCCCCCCGAGCGAGGCGATGCGGTTCTGCGAGCCGCTGGGGTGGGGGCTGCAGGTCCCTCTTCCTTCCCTGCCGACGCGGCTGTTGCCGAGGGCTTCGCTTGTTTGCCAAGAGGACGTAGATTTTTTTCTGTGAGTCTGCCTGGCAGTGTTTCTCAGCATCAGCCGCCTTGATGTCTAGCGGAAAGATGCTTTTGATGAAGAGCTTTCTGCGGTCCCGGGTAGCAGCGTTTGCAGACAGCCCCCGCTAACAGCGCTCCTCCGGTGATGGCCGGAGGCTTCCTCCCAGCCCCGCTTTGCCGCAACCGAAGCTGTCCTCAGACCGTGCCCCGGCTGCTGCCTGCTCCGCCGGGCACGGCCGAAGTCTCTTTATGCAGCCTCGCCCGCAGCAGTGGGGCGTGGAGGGGAGCGGGGAGGTGCCACCTCTCCCTCCCGTGCGCAGCCACGTGTGCTGCCGGCCGCGACGGAGCCCCGGCAGCGGGCAGGAGCTGGGGGGGCGTCGGGCGTGGGGAAATAGGGGAGAGCGGTGCCTCCTTGTGCAGAAAAAACACAAAAACGAGATAGTGCCTGCCCGGGGGCTGGCGTGAGCCTCCGTGAGAGGGGGCGCACGGGCACCCCCAGGCGCCCTGAACGCTTGTGTCGCACCCAAGGTGTCAGGAGGGCTCCTTGTTTATGGAGGCTCTGTGTGCCCTGTTGTAGTAGGGCTTGAGAGAAGGTTTCCAGCCCTCTCTGGCTGCGGGCGCTGTGGTGGAAGCACAACATCATAGTGCCCTTCCAACAGTTCCCATCTTATTCCAAACTGGTCTAGTATGCTAACTGGTTTAGATGCAGAAGGCACGCAGGGTGTGATGTGGTAACGGTATAGGTACTTGTTTAGTAAGTGCTCTATTCCACTTGTATCTTCCCCACTTGTCCAAAACAGACAGATTCTTGATTCCTGTCAGTTACATTTTATACTGGGACTGTCATGTGTCCTTGTGACTCTGTCGCCAAAAAGGCTGTTGTAGCATTAAACCTGTGCAGCTCAAACAGAAATGGGAATGTGCAGAAGGCGAGGCTCCTCCCAAAATTGCACCCAAGGGAGCACCATCTGCTGTCTCTCTTGCAAAAATTATACTTTTTGAATGTATTATCTCTGCCTTCCCTGGGTGTGGGTATGGAGATGATTACTGTCGAGCTGGGGGCAATTTTCTATAAAGCTGCACAGCAAAACACGTTTGTTTATGTTGTGCTGCATTTGGCTCAGCTGCACAAAAGCATGGTGGGGAGGGTGTCTCTCAGACGAGCTTAGGAATTTCATTCTCTCGGGCAAAATAGCTTGAAATGTTAAAATCTTTACCTGCCTCCCGACATGGTCCCCATGAGAGGGGAGGCTGTTTACTGTGATTAACCGAAACCTTACTTAGAAGTTCCAGCAGTGACTCGACGGTAGCTTGGGAGCTCCCGGGGGTGGAAGTGGTCTGTGTCATCCCTTTGTGAAGCCGCCTTTACTGCGACTGAGCCCATGCTGCAGGGCAGGAGTGATGCTGCTCGGCCAGGGGTGTGTGCTGCAGGGCTGCCGAGACAGGGGCATTTGCTCTTTAGGAAACGAGCTTTCAGCTGGGAGAGCATAACTTCCTCCCTGGCCAAAAAGAGGTGATTGTGACTTTGGGTGTAGCAGTTGAAGGGACACTCTCCTCCGGGAGAGCTGCAGGGGGAGAAGAGCCTAAGCCCCCCCCTACCCCCACAATCACCCCGAGGGGTGAAGTTTCCCCACCCGGCACTTAACGTTTCCTTACCCGGGAGCGAGCCCCAGCTGCGTGCTGTCCCCGCAGCGCTGCAGGGCGGTGACAGTTGTCCTGCGGGGAAAGGGATGGGGAAGGTTTCCAAGTCCGGTGCGAGGGCTGCGTGGAGGCGACGTGCCGTGAGAGCACGGGAGGAGGGGACCTCGGCGCTCCCAGGCCCCCCCCCGCCCTCCGGAAGCCTCCGCTCTGCCCCCGCTGAGACTCAGCGGCAAAGCACCGGAGCGGAGCTCCCGACGGCTTCTTGCTGAAGGGGGTGGGATGCAGTACGGCGATGCTGGGAGGGCTGAGTGGGACACTGCGTTAAAAGGTGTTTCTGGAGGAAAAAATAGTAATGCGTATCGATCGGTCTCTTTCCGGGCTGTTTTTGCTCTCTTCTCCATAGGAAAGTTGCCCAATTTAGATAATTCTTGCCAGAAAAGCACTTTGACACTAGATCGCATTTTATTCTACCCAGTGCCTTAAGAAATAGACAGAAAATGATTATCTGTTCAGTCGGAGGCACCATGGTTCATATTAGAAGAATGACTTAAACTAAAAAANGTGGAAGGATCTTTCGGAAGAAGTCGAGAGAAGTGTAGAAAGGTGCTGGGCTGGGGATGGTGACCAGGGCTCGGTTCCAATCTGCAGAACTCACTGCTTCAAAGCAGCGTGTCGGCACCTCCTTTTCCCACCTGGAAGAGCAAGTTACGGTTTTCTTTGCCTTCAAAAGCGCGATGTTGGGAACCGGGCTGACTGTCATGCCCCGCACTGCCCAGCCGTGCCCCTGTCCTCCCGCACGCTCCTTGCTCCGCAGCGCTGCCCCCAGCCCCCGGGCCTGCTCGGGGCACGTTAAAATGGCGACGGCCACCCTGTCCCTCGAAGGCAGCTCCCGGTGGCCCTGCACGGCCTCAGGTGGGAGCCGGGGGCACGGCCGCAGCCGGCCGGGGGATGCTGGGTGCCCTGCCCGGAGCTGGGCACTGCGGGCTAGCAGCGCTTCCCCGCTCCTCGCAGCCCTTCTCGCACGCCGCTTTCCGCCCCTGCGCCGCCGGGACCGGCCGGCTCCGGCTGCAGCCCCCGGCGCTGTGCGGAAAGCAGCGGCGGAGCCTCCCGGCGGCACGGGCGGAGCTGCAGAGGGCTCCCTCCGTACTGATCTCTCGGGACATTCACGTGCCGCAGCGCGTCAGTGGGTTTAAGAGTCAATGGAGCAGAGCCAGGGAAGGATGTGCTTGGATTTGAGGGATATTCTAGGCAGAAATGATGGAAAGTGTGGGGGTGGCTAGGCTGAGCAGTGCTTACTGAGCAGCCTCTCCTGCTGCACCTCTCTTTCCCCACCTATTTTATTGCGTGCCCACGGGGTAACCAAAACGCTTCGAGGAGTGGTTCTACTCGACGTCCCCTTTGCATCGCCCTTAGCCTCCCGTCCCAACCAGCGCCTCCGGACGTGATTTTTTTCGCCAGCCCCCCATGGAGACCCGGCGGTGCTGAGCGGAGCGCACCTTCCTGCAACGAGGGGGGGCTGCTCTCTCCGGCTCTGCCTCCTCCCCCTGAGACAGAGCCGCGCCGACAAAGCGGCGGGGCTGGCTCGCTGGCAGCGGGGTCCTTTCAAGAGCCACGAGCATGGGGCCCCTCCGAAATCCCCATGCAATCGGTTTGCGGGGCTCGGTTTCGCTCGGCGGCAGCTGTCGGGCTCGGCCGGCTGGGCGATGCGCTGTCCCGCACCGAGCCCCGTCCTTAGCGGGACCTCGCCGGCGGAGCCCGGGCAGAGCCACCCGCGGAGCGCGGTAGCCCAGGCAGGCACTGCCGGCTGCTGTGCCGCCGGGGGGGCTGCTGGCTGTAACCCACCTGCAAAGGGTGCTCCTCCTCCGGTGCCATTCCGCTGCTCGAGGCTTTAAAGTAACGCCGCGTTCTCCGCTGTCTTACACAGGATACCAATGCAAAACAGTGCGGCTTCGCTTTTCCCCATTTAAGCATTGTTCTCCTCTCACCTCGTCCCGATTTAAAAGCTCTCTTGTTTTTTTCTCTGTGTATTGGCTCGGTGGATTTTCTTGTTTGTGTTCTTTGTTCTTTCATAAACATTCACCTTTCAGTAGGGACAGAAGGGGTAGATGTCTGTGTGAAGAGGGAAAGGAGAGGAAGAAGGGATCGATTTTAATCAGAGAATGTGGCTGAAGATGCAACAGGGAAACAGTAAATCTGCCCTTTGACTTGCTCCAAACGCTGCTATAAATGCCCTGAATGAATCGCTCAGTACTGGGGGCAGGAGGCTGGCAGTGAGGAATCCTTCACTTTGCTAGTGCTCAGCATCTGTAACAGCTTGCACACAAAAGTGGCCTCCTGTACCTCTCCAGGGTTGTTGAGAGATCTCTGCTTTCTTCAGGTCTGGAAGTAACCTTTTTTTTCTGCTTTTCTCAGAGCAGAGATGGTTGGCTTTTTTGGTGATGGTGGTAGTGGGCTTTTTTGATTATTTTTTGTTTTGATAATTTAGAGATGTGTTAAAGGTGTAACTCTATAAAAAGAAAACCAAGCAACAGAATTTTCTGGTATCACCCCAAACTTATCATGAAATACAATGGGGACTCACAGTAGAGGAACAAAACAAAGTTTCTCTTCTAGCATAGTGCCACAGAGACTTTTGCACCAAGTGTAACTCCCTACTGATTTTAATTGGGTGAAGTGCTGGTAAGGATGTAGCAGCTCCTGGCAAAGGTGTTGCTTCTCAGCAGAGGGGTGTTTGAGGGAGGCAGGGACTGGCATTTTTTGTAGTAGTAGCAAGGTGAGTCCTTAAAAGATCTGGTTTATTACACCCATGCAAAGTGTTACATTCTGGTTTGTGCTGTGCACAACAGCTTATCGTTGTCACCTGATCACTGTGTGTGTCTAAGGAGGTTTAGAAGACCTAAGGTTTACAAGACAAGGCACCTCCAAGGTGAGTAGGCAGGATTTTACCAAGCTGGTGTTTGATGCTGGGCGCAGGCAGTGTTCATAGTTCTGTGCAGTGCCACACAGATGATTTTGGTTTGCCTGCAAGGAACTTCCATTCTCAATTAGACGCCCACCCGCCGATCTGCTAGCTCCTTATGGCACAGATCTCTGCCCGTGGAGCTTCTGGTGACGACACTAAAGAGAAGAGCATGGTTCTGTAGCTGTGATGCTTTGAGACACTTCTTCCCATCTGTTCTCTTCTGAGCAGAGGGTGCTTTGCAAGGATGTGGGGCTGCTAGATCCAGGCCTTGCTGGGGAACCTCGCTTTCCCAGGAAGGGTTTAGCTGGAGTCTCAGGAGCTGTGTGCAGATTGAGCCAGGCTTCAGCTGAAAAGCTGGGTGGCTAATGCCATTGTCAAGCCTCCAGTGGAGCAGTTTGGCCACCTGCTACTCCCTTTGGATGGCAGCAGGAAGCTTACTAGAAGGCTTACCAGGAAGAGAATGTATTTTCAGGTATCTCGTGTGAATGGGATTCTCAGGCATTAACAATGAATTGTTTCGTCATTTGTTTTTCTCTAATCAACTGCAGCTAAGAAGGCTCTAGGATTTTTTTATTATTATTATTATTTTTTAAATATGCCTCACCTTCTTGCTTAGCACTTAGTTTGTCATAATTGCCAGACCATATCCTGTCCGTAGTTTGTGCTGGGATGAATCCTGAAGGTTGGATGTGGAACAGTAGCAGGATATGGCCCTAAAAACCAGCAGCCTGTGCTTCCTGCAGGGAAGTGGCTGTCTATGGCAGCCCTTCTAGAGGCAGAGCAACATCCTTCACTGCAGCAGAGTGAGCACAAGGCTGTCCAACAGTTCCAGGGGGTAAAAAAAAATCTATTGTGCATTGGTTTTCAGCAAACATACTATGAGCTACCTAGTGTTATTAGGTCTAATCACAGGAGTTTTCCCCTTAAAGCTGTGGTTGGATTTATGTTGATCACTTTAAAACAAATCTCACAGATACATTTAGGAGAAGAATGTGTAAAACCCCAACCCCCAAATGGTATTATGTAACCAATACAGTATTTAAGTGCCCCCTGTGTAAACTAACTGAAAAGCCTGCTGTTTGCCTTCTTTGCGTCTGTTGTGTATTGGTCTACTGAAGCCAGACACTCTGTTTGCTGTTCTGATTACTATTTTAAAAGGCTAGATCCATAGGATCATGTTATCCAGAAAGTGAAAAAGACTTAAACCCCACTTTCTGGGCTTAGAGAGGGCTCTGGGGCTGAGTGAGAGCCCTCTCGTGGGCTGCCCAGAGCGTGGATTGCCAAGCAAGCCCGCTCTGTTTGAAAGCATACATGCATCAGGGATACAGCCCCACACAATGTACTTTGTCCTTTTAGTTTGGTATGTGCTGGGCAGCCCTTCTCAGCGGCCTCTGCAACAGCCTCAGCCATAGGGTTCAGCTGAAATCAGCAAAGGTGCATTAGCGTGAGGTCATGGAGATGGTGGTGCACATCTAGAGCTGGAATCAGGTAGAAATGAGAGGTGGATTTCCTCTTGCTCTGAACCAAATAGTTTGTAGGCTTCCCCCCTAATTTACTGTTATTGATCTGCCATCAGCTCCTTGCCCAGTCAAATCCTTTATTCAAGGTGCTGGATCTCAGGAGCACAGTGGTTTCCCATTATTGTTATAATCTTTTGCCAAAGAGATATTCCCTCTTCTCAGTAATGCACCAAAGTGGAAGTAATCGCTCTTTTTTTCTTCTTGCATTTGTCCTTTCCTGTTTCATTCACCGATTGAAAAATGGCTAAAGAGCAGCCCCCATTTCACCTCCCCTTTTCCGTGATTGACTCAGCAGCTCCTGGGACAGAGAGAGGAAAGGGGCCTCGAGGTCACAACCTTCACAATCTTCAAAGCCCCTGCCGCTTCCAGCAGCTGTCACAGCTCTCACTGACCATATCCCCAGAAGGTCAGCAAAAAAATAAACACTGGGGCCCGACAGGTCCCCTTCTCATGCAAACTGGCCGTTTCCCTCCCCAGCTCCCATTCCATGCATAGCTTACACATTGGAGACCCCCTTGGATTTGCACAGAGCTATGCAAGAGCAAAATGCCACAGAAAATAAAAGCAGAAGGGCTTCCTGGGCAGGCAGGGTGGGAAAAAAGAAAAGCGGCTTCCTGAGCTCTCCATGCCCACCCACAGGCTGCTGCAGCCATTTTGTGTGCAAAGCCTGGAGGTGAAGCTGGGGAGGGGGCTGACTTTTCCCTGGGAGACAGACTGCAGGGAAGGATTCAGCTTTTATATCTGCTTGTGCATGTGAGAGATGGAAGAGAGAGAGAGAGAGAGAATCTAAAAGAAATAGGAAATGAAGCATAGACTGTAAAAGCCTTTTCATCAGGATTACATTGCACCCCTCTCCTACAGCCGGGCTGCGTTCTGCACTCACCTTCCTCTGCAAAAAGTCACGATGGAGCAGAAGTGGGGCCACGGAGAAGTGCAGGTTCAAAAGGCCATAGTGGAAAGGTCCTTTACTAAAGGAAATACCCCTCCCCAGCCCTCTTATAGAAGTATCCATTTCACCATGGCCACTAATAATCAAAGGGCTATTTCCTGGCCTTCCCAGCACAGCTCCCAGCCGCAGTGCGGGTCTGATCTCCATTACTGCAAACCCTTCCCCTCCCGCCCCACGCTCCCCCCGGCCCCATGGCTGAACCGGGCACTGGGGCATGCCTCGAGCCTGCTTTTCAGGCTGCATGGCAAAGGAAGACGCTTATTTTCCTATTAGTGTTTTCACCCTCTCCCCACAAAGAACAAGTGGGCTGTTAGCATGCTGCATGGCCGGACAAAAACTCGTCCAGGGGCTGCTGCTGGGGAGGCGGCAGGGGCTGGCAACCTGCAAGAAAACCCACCCAGAAGAAAAGGCAGTGACAGGGACGTGGGAAGGCACTTTATTTATTTGGATGGCCGAGGCTGGTGGCAGGCCCATGGCCAGGCATGATGCAGAGCCGTTCACCTTACCCCGCCCTGTGCGTTCCGGCAAAGTGAGCTGCACTGTGGGCCCCCCACCCTGCTCGGGTGGCTCTGGGGGAGCAGTGGGATGCCCCATCCGCACCCGCTGTCACGCTGGCTCGGCCCAGCTCTCGCTGCTCCCCGGCGCACTGACGCCCTTTCATTATTGCACTGCTCGCTGCGACCGTGACAGTAGTGCAACAGGGAAAGAGGGGCAGCCCGCCCGGTGGTCCTGGCCGCCAGGCTGGGGCACGGAGGGAGAGCCCGGGCTTTGGGGTGGGGGTGGATTTCCCTGCTTTGTCCCCGAGCTGGCTGCTTCCCTCCAGAGTGATGCTGGGGGGGGGTTAAACTGAGGGCAGTGGTTAGGTCGGGTGGGAAGCTGCAGCCCGGTGGGGCTTTGGGCCCTCCTGCACCCACTGCCACAGGGAGAACACAGCCCCGTGCTGCCTGGGGAGCGGCTCAGAAAGCCCTGCGGCTGCAGCCGTTCTGCTGAGCCCTGAGCCGGCCCCAGTCCCCTCCCACCACCCCTCTGCCTGGGCCCCAGAGGTCCCGAAAGGGATGGCGGCGACCACCTGAAATGGAAGGCAAGGCCACCCACCCGGCCAGCCCGGCTGCTGTCAGCCCCCAGCTGATCCTTCACAAAGCAGAGAGGAGATGGAACACCCCCCGTCCCTGCTCCTTTCCCACGTACCTCCGTGAGCAGCGCTTGGGAAGGGCTGGGGGCAGCGCCCTGCCCCGCAGTACTGCCTGAGCCTGGGCCGCGGGGCCTGGCTGTGCTCGCCGGGCAGAGGCATGGCCTTTGTTTCGAGGTTATCGGGCTTAGAGCCTCGGGCTCTTTGTGCAACGCTCTGCTTCGCGCAGCACTGGTTTTTGAGCTGGGATGAGGCACAGAAACAGCGAGCGTGGCTATGTATCTCCTCCCATCCCTTGGTGGGTGTTTACATCATTATGTAAAATAGGCACCCTTCAAACGTCTCGGGATTTGTACTGTTTTAAAATGGAGACATGATGGGTTTCTCCAGTTTCGATCACTGCTTGAGCCTTTTAAGCACAAGGCCGTTTTGAACCTTGTGTGATAGCATCAAAAATATGCCCATTACTCACAACCTGAGTCACCACAATAGCACGATTATTTGTCACACAGAACGTCCCCGCACAATTACTTGCCTATCTAACAACACTCGGTATTTCACAACTTTTCCCTTAACTCGATGGGCACATAGGATTAATTTTTCCTGCTGTAGCTGTCTTCTCTCCGTGAAGAATACCCTCAAAAGAAAAGACCCTATAAGCAATATTGCACTACTACCCTGAGCACAAAAGCAGAGGCAATATTGATAGGGTCTCATCCTTAAGGTTAGGAAGCTGGATAATGTGTCTTGCAGCAGGTGACTGGAGGGAGCTTCATTCCATGCCTGCAAATGGGGAAGGGGTAAAAAGTTAGAAAGCAGCGCACTGCCCTGTGGATCGCAGCACCTGGGAGGCTGGGGTGCAGGGATGGAGCAAACCTCTGCCCTGCAGAGCTTGTGCAGGGGCCCTGCCCCTTTCTCCCAGGCTGTACTTAACACCAGTGTGGATTTTACCCAGGTTTCTGTACCTCTGTCTCCAGTTCTCACGTTTCTTCTGCGTAATTTTCTCTCCTTCGTTAATAAACTCAATCAATTAGCTGCCTGAGCTGTTAGAGGCTGGGAAATGCTATTTATTTGATTAACTGATAGTTGTATTTTGAGCCCCTTAGTAACAGGCATCAAGCCGTCAGAGATCTTCCTTTCAGAGCTGTCCTACTTGGAGAGCCCTGTGTTTGAAAACATCCCTCCCTTCATTGGAAATCACGGGATTCAGTACACACCAAACATGAGAAAGCGAAACAGGATCTCCAGGGCTGGCTCTCCAGCACTGACTTCACGTTAATGCACACGGATTAAACAGTGTTTGGAGACGCACGCGTGTTTTGCCCTAGCTCATTTTGTTTGGCTGTTTCTCTTCTCCTCCCCCTCCCCAGCACCTTTCTGTCCTAGGCTGGAACGCACAATCTTCAGCTGGGGCTGGCTCGGTGCTGAACGCACCAACGGCCCCAGAAATGCATCCCAGGGAGGGGCTGAAACACCTCCAGCTTCTGGGCTGCTTTTCCAGCTAGGCTATTCCTCTGCAATCTGTCTCAGTAAACCTGCCCCAGTGCTTCCATCACGTAGGAACGCTTGAGAGCACAGAGGAAGATGAGGGAAACTTTGTTCCCAAGCCCTCCCAAACCAGTTCATGATTTTGACACTATAAGCTTCCCTTTCCTCAGCCTGCTTTCCAGTGGATTAAGTAAGAGTGTAGCGGAGAAACAATCCCCTAATTCATGGTTTCCTGGCTAATTTATGCATACCACATTGATCTGGTCTTTGCCATTAGAGATCCCTGGCGTTTGGCATGCCAGTGTGAGGCAGCCCTGCATCCCCTTTGATGCTGCCTGACTTGCCCAAAGCAGCTGAAAACCAAGGACATGCCAAAGAAAAGAGAACAGGGGAAGCTCCATTAATTGTTTGTTTTTCTAATGGACTGATAAACAAAATCTCCAGTCTGCCCCAACCCCTCCATATCCCCATCCTTTGTGATGCTCATTGGAAGCAAGGAGGAATCTTTCTTCCACATTATTTATTTGTATTAACCTTTGCTCACACTAATTAAAAGGCCATGTTCACAGAGATTGCTGTAAGCAGCTCAGAATGAGTTTTATCAAACTTTGGTGTTCTCGTTACCTTGGCAAAACCTCAGGTTTTAATCCTGCTGCTCTGCTTCTTAGCAGTCCCTGCAACCTAGCCATCCAGTTGGGCTGAGAACAGAAAAAGACGCAGCTAGGCTCGGCCTTACCTTTCCATCTATTCCCGTCCAGTCTCTATTTTGCTTATGTTTACCATGTGTTTTCCACTCTTCAGCCTCGCTGTTATTTCAAACAAGACTTATGCTTAACACACACAATTTAACTTCTCCAGTGGCCCAAAGACAAGCCCACTGGTGAGTTTACAGTTGAAACATACAATTCACACATCAGGGCACGCTGCTAACGCATCAGTAATGGTGGGGGAAAGCACGACTTGACAATTTCTACACAACTCAAGAATTTTAGTAGTCAAAAGAAGCTACAACTGGCAGGAAGGAGTAAGGGATGTAATTAGAAACGTCAGCCAGAAGTTAAGGTCCAAGCAAAGGCAATTAAGTTACTGTATCTTTATGTTTCTGGATCCGCACTGAGAGCCTAGATGTGTCTCAGGAATTTCTTTATCTCCACGTGGTGCACTGGCACAGAACTCCCCACATGATTTATTTATTTATTTAACAGGACAGGAAAAATAAAGGCTGATTTCCCCAGTTTGCAAACAATATGCAAAGCCTGGGTCAATCCATGTTCTATAGCAGGGAGGCTTCTCTGGAATGTATATGGGGGTTATTTTAAAATAAATGTTTAAACACGAGATTATGAAATGCGTGCTATTTATACTCCAGGAGGCTCAACATCTCCAGATATGTTTAGAAACCTCTCTCGCCTTTAATCGCAGTTATAGAAACTGAATGGAAATGTCACCCATATTAGTATGGAAATAACACTCTATGTTGCTCAATAATTGAAGATTTTTTTTTTCTGGGTAGTGCTGGGGGAGAATCTGTAACTGTAGTGGAGTTGTTGCTGTATGTTTAAGCCCTCCTTTCTGATGTTAGCAGACAAACAGACTGAAGTGTCCCTACAATGAAGCTCTGGGATAAATATAAAGCAGTGAGCTGACTCTCTGGAGCTCGGAGGCCTCCTGCTCCTTGTGAGATGAGACCTCCCCTTCCCCGGCTCAGTTTGGGGAGCCATTTCCCCTTCCCTTCCTTGCTGTTTGTTTGTTTTCTCTTGTGGTTGAAGGTGCCACGTTGGGCAAATGTGTTTTTTAAATGTTCATCTCTGTTGCAACCTCATGAAATATGGCAGGGCAACAAAGCCTCCCTCCAGCCCTGTTTCCCTGGTCACAGCCATTTCATAGCCTGGGGAAAGGAGGCCACTTAAAAGCCATCTTGCAATTAAATACATTATATAGTCCACAATACATTTTCTGCAGCAGAATTGACACTATTAGAAATGGTCAGAGCAAACACTTTGGAAACAGCTGTAGGCTGAGAATTGATTTAGAGTTTTCCATCCTTTTTAATAATTTTATCATTGTTTTAAAACTGGGAAGTGTTGCCTTTTTAATTCTCCCTCTCCAGTTGTGTTTTTTTTTTTTTTTTGAAAGACAAAATTCTTAGCATTCCAGTCCTGACTCCTTAAGTCTATTGAGCAAGTTACTACAAATCCATCCATAGAAAAAGGGGATTCTTGCTTCCATGCAAGAGTCAACCTGTCCAGGCGGGTGACTCCAGAGAGGAAGGGCTGGGAGTCCTCTCTGAAACTGCTGCCTTCTTTCCAGCGTGGCTCCGTGAGCTGGGGGCTGTCCCCCACTGCCACTGATCAATGCATCCCCCCGCTTCTCCTGCGATCAGGAGGGATTACGCTCCAGAACGTCCCACCATTTGATTCTTGCTTATAATATTTAGTTTGTGGGTTTCAATAACCCTTTTCTCAGCAGCAACATTTCCTCAGCTGGCAGAAGCCAGATCTGCGTCAGTGAGCTCCATTAAAAGGAATGACAGAGCTCCTTGAACAGCCCAGACTTTGTAACCCCACAATACAGCTTTTCTGCACGGTGTTTACCAGCGCTCTGCTGTCTGATGGAAAAAAAACAAAAACCAAAAAACCCCTCATGGTACTAAATGCAGGAGCAAAATAGGGTTGCATCTTATCACCTTGGGAGCGGCGATCCCACTCGTGGCCCTGGGTGTGTGGCAGGAAGGCACAGCTCCCCTCGCTCCCCTCCACCCAAGGAGCACACACGTGGGGCCCCCTGGCCCCCACACACTGTGAGCCCCTCACGGCCATTCCCTGCAGCAGGGCATAGGCTCCCCTCCACAAAACCCCAACGGCCCCGAGCAAGGCCGGGACTGTGCATCCCCCCAAACTCAGCAGCTGGGGCCGGGGGGGCCCCGAGGAGGAGACCCGTCCCATCCCCGCACCCCCAAGAGCCGTGGGAGCGACCTTAACGCGGATCGAGCACTGAACGCAATGACTCAAAAAGTCCCCCTGAAAAAAAAAAAAAAAATCTCTCTGAAAACTTAAACCATCTGATTTCACTTTCCGCTCCAATTGGTTGTGTAGTCAGGGCGCAGGTCTGGCCTCCTCCACCACACTAATACCCTATGTGTGCTGCCTCCACAGAGGAGGGGTTCTTTTAACAAGTTTATGCAACAACAGGATGGAGGCTCTGCCGGAGCCCTTCCCCCCGCAGCCCGACCTGATTCCCCGCATTCCTCCCGCGCCCTCCCCCTCCGACCCAACTGGAGACAAACTCTGGCATCTCCACACACATGCAAATGGTTTCCCTTGCACAAATACAGACTCCTGAAGGGGCCTTTGCTTCCGAATCCCCCCGCTTTTTTTTTTTTCTTTTCCTCCAGTGTTTTTTTNNNNTTTTTTTTTCCCCCGTGTTTTTTTTTTTTTTTTTTTTTTTTGCCCTGTTACCTTCCTCAGCCAGGCAGGGTTAAAAAAAAAAAAGAGAGAGAGAGAGAAAGAGAGCGAGTGGGGAAGGGAGGGTTTGGAATGTGCAACCTCCATCCCAGGCCCAAGTGTGCAGGGAACCCCATCCTCGCACCCTCGGGCCCCGCAGGGCCGGAGCTCGGTGCAGCCCCGGAGCGGGACACGATCCCTGTGAGCGCCCAGGCCTTCCCCCGTGTCACACACCTCGAATCCCCCTGACCCAGGGGAGGCTTCCAAGCATAGCTACCATCTTGTTCATAAAGACCTGACTTTCTAGAGAAAAGCAGCTCTGCGGAGCTTCCCCCAGGGTTTCCCCACCACCCGCCTTAGGCTCACGTGGCCGAGAGGCCATCTTACAGCCCGGCCCCAGCCCCACCACCGCTCCAGCTGCCCCCTGCCCTGCTCTGCTCGCTGCTGAGCTCCCCGCACCCCTCCGTCCCCTCAGCCAGAGGCAGGAAAGGGCCCTCGCACCTCCACGCTAGGCCCTGTTCTGTTCCTGGGGGTGGCGGGGGGTGGTGGGCCCCCACCCACAGCCTTCACAGGTCTCACTCTCTCCTACTCTTTCATTAAGCAAAAACTAGGAGAAGAGGAAGGCTCCTGAGCTAAACGGGCCTCCCCATTCCGTAGCGTGCACAGAAATGGCAACCGTGCCACAATGCAGAGATGGAGAAAAAGAAAAGCTCCAGAGAGAGGGAGCTGTGTGGGCTCGGGTTACCTCCACTGAGGCTCAGAACCGCTCCATGGCCCCGAGCCCCCGCTCTGGGGGCTCAGCCTTCTCCTCTGAGCGCGGAAAGGAGGCAGCCTCCAGCCCCTGGCCAGAAATGCGGGGACCCAGAAGGTGCCTTTTGTTTGCTCCTCGCTCACAGAGGAGCAGGAGCGTGTCCGTGAGGATCTGCCTTCCCCTCGTCCCTCTGCAGTGGGATCCCCCTCAGGACGTGCTCCTCCATTTTCTGCCTCCCAGGGGCTTGCCTGCAAGCACACCCTGGCCTGGCTCGGGGCGTGCAATGCAATCTGGAAATGCTCCTTTACCTAGATTTGATTTCCAATATGACGGCTCTCCCCACCCCCACCCTTTGCTCCCAAGGTAACAGCTCAAGGCTTCAGGAAAAAAAAAAAAAGAGAGAGGTCCCATCCCCCAGCCTCCAAACCCCTTTCTTAGCAGCTGCAAGTGAAAATACCACATCTGCCTCCAACTACACCGCCAGTGACAGTCACCAACATATTGTTATTTAAAGATCAATTCTGAAGGCGATAGTGCTGCTCCTGGGCCTGCAGCATCCCTGCGGCTCAGACCCGCTCCACGTTCAGCTATGGAGGAGCGCAGAGAAAGACTGTCTTTCAAAATGCATTGATTATTATTTACGTGCCTCCTTTTTTTTTTTTTTTAAATATGAAAATGAAGGTATCAATGTGGCTTTAATCTTAACGGTAATTCCTCTACAGGAATACGAGATACGATGGAACTTAAATAATACGTCGATAGGAAGCCAAAATGAGATCGCCTGTGAACACACGTGTATGTATTAAAGTCACTGAATTCTATACACAATAACAACATCCTTGGGTTCATAAAACTAATTTTTAAAGCAGAAGGTAGGTAATACTCCAAGTTGGTCGGGCTATTTTTAAAGGTGGTGTTTGCTCTGAAGGAGGACAAGAGGGCTGTGAGATGTGAATAGGCCAGCTTTTTATTTTACAACTTGGACACACAAACCCACGCTAGTGGCAGAAAGGGCAATCCATTTTGTACACTGAAGCAGTCAAAACGGGGAACAAAACCCAAGGAATTTCCATACAGCCACTCAACCTAAACACAAAACAAACAAACAAACACGAGGGGAGGGATTTTTTAGGCCATTTCTACATGATCTCGATATTTTCACGCTCATTTGTGCGTTTGTGGCAGGGGGTGGGGGGAGATCAGAGCAGGGGGATGGTTCCCTACTAAAACACATTAAATAACTACAGAATCCCATCATGTCAGGGGCTGCATGTGCAACAGTAACTGATCATAAGGATGTATTAGGACTGGAACCAAATGCTTTGACAATATTATTGCACTGCTTTATTTGTGCAGACAGTAGTGCAACATTGTCAGAGCCAGCGATACCAGCAGCCACTGTCACGTTCTGCACAGCTGCCCTGCATCCTTTTGTAAGGGACTGCTGCATTACAGTGCTCACCACAATAACGTTTTTATGTTTAGCCCCAATAAAACTCTGCATGACAAAGTTTATTTGCAATCGTAATTAGACAAGGTAAAAAAAACAACAACAACAAAAAGTTAGTTAAAAAAAACGAAAGGGAGAGAGAAAGAAAGAGAGAGAGAGACCACTGTTAGCATGGCTTGTTAAACAAGCCAGTCAAGGCTTTTGCTACATGCCCAGTGTATCTAGGCACGGTGTGTTATGAAGGTTTTATACAATAAAATATTCTCCATTACTACAGCAAAATAAAAGAACAAGGGGCCCAATTCAGCATCCCCAAATGTGTGTGTTTCCATAAAAAGCAAATTGGTCAGTCAATGAATCTGAGCGACACAATTTAAATAAATCACAGAACGTGCCAGCCCCTTCCTGTGCCTTCAGAAGTTTTCTTAATTGTGCTGTGTGTTTTACAGTGGCTGACCAGCACAGACCAAAAAGCCTAGAATGGTATAAATACACACTGCTTGGATTTTGAGGGAAGAAAATGTGGCAGAAATGACTTTTGTATACAGAAATAATAGTGCCTGTGCTTCAACCTCACACGTATCTGTGTGTGTCACCACTCAAAAATCACAGTATAAACACAACAGATTCATAGAAACAAATCAGCAGCATTGGATCCCTACGGACATTGGGAGGGACCACCTTAAACGTATAGGGAAATGTTTCTGCAAAGGAAAAATCCTATAAAGAAATGACGATGAAATTTCCATGTCGATACTGTATGGAAGTGTGTGGAACTTTAATAATGAATTACTCTCGAGATATTAGTAAACAAATCAGGTAATGTGATGCCTTGGGAGCTCCCAGAAATGTCTAGAGCTTGTTTTAAATAGGATGTGTTTAAATTATTCCAGCCCTTTTATATATCAGGACATATAAAATGCATAACCCAGAATCTCTCTCCTTATTCGAAACCACTCCCACATGTATAAAACCTTATTTCACACACGTGCATAAATACACTGGAGGAGGCATCTATTTTAGGGTTGTTTGCCCACTCTGAAGAGGGTGGGCTGCTAAAGGGGTCATGTTTCTGCCAGCCAATGCCCTTTTAATATTGCACTGCTCATCATAATTGCCAGTAGTACAACAGAAAAAGGGCTCTGGACAACAGCATACTTCAGAGACTTTCCAATACAAATGATAAATCAGTTAGAAACTTCTCCAAGTGATGGCCTTCTGTGCATGATTTACTCTAAAACAGATTTGTTACATTCAAAAAAAAGGAGTTTCTTCAGCAACCACGTTGATCCAACGCCATGCTTTAAAATTAGATTTTAACATTTCACAACTGCATCTTGAATTAACTGCAAGAATTTAGATCAGCTTCTTTTAGGGACTTTTTTCTTTTCAATGACAAATGGACTGCATCAGAGCACGTGAAAGCAAAGAGCAGAAGTGGACCATCCTCCTTGCAACTTCAGGACCCCAGCGTGTTCCAAAACTGGGTGCCACAAATTAGATTAAATGTTATCTTAAAGACAGGAGAAGTTCACATTCTTTCTGTTGCTTTCATCTGAATCATCTGCTAAAATAGCTGGTACTTATTACAGACATGCTTGCTAGCAGTTCAGATTGCTTTTATTTATTTTTAAGTGCTGAGGAAGTTTTGCTATTTTATGCAAGCATCTAAACAAGCTCTGAAAACAACTGCATCCAGGAGGGACAGAGCTTTAGAAGTCAGCTCCTCGCATCATGAAAACATTACTCTTGAATTTTTCTTTCCTTTTTCAAAAAGGATATATGGGTAGTAAGGAGAAAACACCAGTTAATAATTACAAATCAGACATTCCAAATAATTTTAGCAATAAGTAACATTCAGAAGTCAACTTGCTAGTCTTTAGGTTTCGAACTGTTTACCATGTGTTTCTTTAAACAATTTCCAACTTGAAAGCTGGAAAACGTAACTCCTTGTTAAATAAGAGTCACTGGAGAAATTACAGAATACTTTGACTTCAAACTTCAAACAACGCAAAGAAATTCTGCGCAAGGAAATTTAAGCTTGAAAACAATTTTCCACAAACTGCACAAATAGGAACCGTGCTCAGTGCCACCGGGAATGACACTGCTGCGGGTCTGAGGGCTTGGGCTGAGAAAATGCACTCAGAGAGTTCTGGTTGTCAAGTTTTTGGAGTAGTATCAACAAATGCCAATTGATTTGGAAATGTCCCAGCCCAACTGGAAGCTGGAACCGTATCGGTAGCGTTTTCTGATGTTGTTTTAATTTTTTCCTCCTTTTTTTTGTACAGTAATTTATCTCTAACCCAGAAACCTAGGCTAGTTTGGGGATGTCTAGAAGAGAAGGAAAGAGAGAAAGGAGAGAGGGGGAGGAAAAAATAAAAAGAGAGGGAACTAGATGGAAGAACGTGCTTTAAACTTTGGGAAGTTTTTCTCGAGAGCAGTGCCCCAGGTCGGTGCCCGACCCGCAGACCACACACTGCAGGGAAACGGAGCGGAATTGGGGCAAAGTGCAAGAATGCCAAAGAAACACTTCGGGCTGCGCACCCGGGTTTATTGCAAAAACTATTTAAGCAACGCATTAGTTTTACGAGATTTAAATATTAAGCCAATCTAAATACTGGCTGCAGATAGCATGTGACTTATTGCCTCGCTCTTGGGGGGCTTTAAGCAAAAAGAAAAAAAAAAAAAGCGAGGGGGATGAGGACGCGTTACCGAACGCCAGCAGCGGCAGCGCCTGCCGAGGGGTTTCGCTGCGCCCAGGGCCGGGGCCGTCCCCGGGTGCGCGGCGCTGCGCCCGCGGAGCACAAAGCGCGGCGCGGGGCTGCGGAGCGCGGCCGCGGGGAGAGCGCGGCGGATCGCTCGGCTGCCCAGAAGGGTTTGCATACGCGCGATGTTGGCGAGAGCAGAAAGAACCCCGCGCGNGCTCCCGCCCGGACAGAACCGCGGGCAAAGGCTCCGGTACCAACCTCATGGCCTCCCCGCCGCAGCCTCCATCTTTGACTAGTTGACATTCAGCTCCTGCCTGACCAACTCCTCATTTGCATAGCCCGCCGCCATTGGCCCGGCGCTGCGCTAGTCTCTGCCACCGCCTCTCCCATTGGCTGCCGGGGAGGACATTTAAAAATCTTATCCCGTCTCCCATTGGCGGGCGGGCTCCATTCACAAATTTTTTTTTTTTCCCAGTAGTTTGCCCGCCTTTTCTCCAACTACATTTTCATTGATTTTTTGTTTCAACTGAGGGGGTCCCGGTTGTAAACAGATAAATCAAAGGCGAGCAGAGGGGGGACCCGAGCAAATATTATTTTCTCTCCCTTTATCTCTTTTGTTCGGCGGTGCCGGTGTTGGGGGAACAGAGCCGATCCCCGGCGGTCCCTTAGCGGAGAGGTGTGCTCGGTGCTTCTCTGCTCAGCCCGAGAGATCCCGGCTGCTTTGTG
>WBMW01006084.1:358228-386172 GCA_013396635.1 Penelope pileata
GAGGAGGAGGGAGGTGTTCTGCTGGGGACCCCCCGGCGGTTCTGCCCCGGCCCCGCGGCAGCAGCGCGGCTCCCCGTGCCCGCTGCTCTCTGCTGCCTCCGAGCTCCTGCAGCACCGAGGGCAGAGGGAGGGATTGTGCAGCGTTTAAAAACCCGTGCAAAATAAATCAGCGTGTTTCTGCCGTCTACGTTTCGATTCAATAGCATCGTTTTCGTAGAGCTATTTCATTAGCAGGGAGTAGCTCACCTGTAAGTAATTACAGCTGACTTGCTTTCTAGCAGAGAGCAATGCGAGTCCAGACAGGGGATAAAGGTTAGCTCGGAGAAATGCTGCCGAGGTTTGGCGTGGGCATGGAAGTGAATAGCTGTGTTCTCTCCTTAGAAAGCAAGCAATTCTTAATCATCATTTAAAAGAAAATTCGTAGCTGTGCCTGGAAGCTTCAATTTAAGAACAAAAAGCAACTCGACAGTGTTCCATCAGCGAAATGCAATGTGACTGCAGCCAACAGAAAAAGGCTCCAGAGCAACAAACAAGCCAAAGTTCCTGCAGGAATTGTTGGAGAAATCTGCCTTTCTCGGGTTTCACACGGGCTCTAACAGTTTGTCTGATATTTGTTGGTGTCTTTCTTGCTGAAATTGTGTGTTAGCACCGGGTTCCACTGGTCTGAAGTTAGTTTATCAGGGTAACGCTAACAGAGCAATGAGTTTGCTGGCTCAGAAGTGCACTCCTCTGGGTGAGACACTTTAAATGGAACTATTCAGAGGGAAAAAAACACACAAAGAGTATTTAAACTTATTTTTTTCCCGGTCTACTACTATTAAAATTAAAGAGAATTTATTTATAGATAGTTCAGTGCAATTTTTTTCCTAATCACAGTTCAAATGTTTCCTGATTTTATTTAACTTTTTTTTAAATGTCCCAAACATTTTGTATTAATTCACACTGATATGCAACACTCATTTCTAGCTTGTTCAGAGTGTGCATTAGGAAGGTTCCCAGGATATTTGCTTTTTAGGGAATCCTGAGTTTCTTCATAACAAAATTCTCAGCAGAAATAACTTTTTCAGGATCAGATACTTCCAGGAAGCTCATCCTTCCTCCACTGTACAAACCTGGGGGTCTGCATTTTAAAACAAAATACAAATAAAACCCCCTAGGATGTGCTTATCTTCGAAATTCTGTAAAAACGTACTTTAACCTCTGTTTGTAACAAAAGTGAAAAGGTGGTTTGGTGCATCAAACAACTAAATGTGCTTCCAGCTGCAGGGAGAGCAGGGAGCTGCGCTGTGTGGGATTGGAAGCGTTTGCAGGAGAGCACGACAGCGACAAAACCACGCTTGAAAGTATTTCAGGATCTCACTCCTAGTGTCAAGAACATCTAGGTTATTTTTTAATATATATAAAGAAGGTGATCCACAAAACTTAATCAGAAACCAAACTTGGGATTCGATTCTTTCCTTCTTTCCAAGTCTATCCCCTAATTGTTGGTTTTTAGATTTTTTTTTTTTTTAAAGAAAACAAAAGAAAATAAAGTGCGTAACCCACAGTTCAGAGAGCATGGAAAAAGGAGAGTTATTTCCTTTGTTCATTGAATTAATCTCAACAAACAATTTTGGAATTCCATTTGTTTGAAATCTGCTGCAGATTTGTCTCCCAGCCGTTTTAGCACACGGGTCTGCCTGACCCTCAGGGAAGGAGCAGAGCGGACGCAGCCCTCTGCCCACGGTGCCAATCACTGCGGGTCTGGCAGCCCCGAGCAGACGGGAGGGATCAGCAGGGTATGCTGGGAGATGTATCTGGGGGTCACATCTCGCTTCTGAACTAAGAATTTAATATGAAAATAAATCAGCATAAAGGTTTCCTCTTTCTTATGTTATCTGTAAAATATGTGCTCAGCGTGGGGATGTTTGTGGGTTTGCTGAGGTGTGAAGGCAGCGTGTCTCTGGGCAGTGTTAGCAGAGGTATTTGTTAATCTGATAAATGTTGGAAACAGTTTTTCCTTTTTTTAACTATAAAATCCCCCCCAGCAAACACTTGTGCAGATGTAGTCTGGGTGTGTGAAGGTGGCTGAACTACCCAAGGGAGTTAGGGAGTTGTGGTTTGATATCAAACAAACGGAATAGCTCAGAAAACTTGTGAATCTTCAGCTTAAATTTGGGGGTGCTGGGGGGGAGCACGGGGCTCTGTGCTCTTGGTTTGACTGAGCCATGAGCTGTCTTTCCAAAAGGATCAGAAAACTGCAGAAAAGGGCTCGCAGCTCTGCTGGGCAGGGCTGCTGAATTACACCCTGGGTCGAACTGAGAACTCGTCCCCATTGCTTTTAGCTGTTAACCAATATCGCCTTGTTTTGAACCTGCAGCCTCAGTGGATGCTCCCAAAGTTAAATTTAATCCTTGTGTTGTTCAGTGGCACCCAGCAGGCTCAATTTTAAGCACCATTTATTGAAACTTTGTTTCAAGATGAATTTCCTGTTACCTTAAAACTCGCGTGGTTCGCCCATCTCACAAATCCACAACAATTAATATCGGTGTTTTGTTAAATTATTTCCTCTCAAAGTGCACACCTGGTATTCAAGCCCATCAAAGATCAGTGCTTCAGGTATGTTTAAAATATCACTCGCTAGTTCTCATCCAGATTTCAGACACCTCTGGTTAGCTGAGCAGAGTGCCTTCCTTTAATTACAATCCGGCATTCCTCATCGTTTATAATGAAAGACACTGAACTAGTTAAGCAAGACTTTGTTGGCACAAGTGGAAAATGAAAATAAATGAATTAACAAGCCCTGAAAACTAACCTTTGCAATTGCAGAATTTCTTTGGTTAATATCTCACACACATTGTGCATTTAGCCACAGAAAGTGGTGGGTGCTTAAGGTGTAAAAGAGCCTTTAGAAATATTTCAGTCAACACTGCTAGCTCTTGAACATGTTTATGTTTGCCTTTCAAGTCAATGGGGGGAAAATAGCAGTGAAATTTGGGTGTTTATACACCTAGAAACTGGGAAGTCCTGCTTCAAGGCAGCAGCCTGGGGCTGGGAGCAGCTCTGGGAGAACTGAGCTTCTTCGCGCTAATTGAAATCTGTACCTGGAAAATAACAACCCACAAGGAGAGCTAATTCTTCAGTGAGAGCTCAAACCTGTTAGCAGCCTGTGACCAAACCCAGGGCAAATTCAGATGGGTTTACTATAAACATTCTCCTGCAGAATAGTAGCTTTCCCTATCGGTGAAGGTGGAATTTAGATTGTAGAAGTCATCTGTTAAGATCAAACAGATAACAATGTCTTTTCAAAACATTTAAAAATATTCCTTATCCACAATGTTATCTTTCTGACTAAATGATTTTAGTAAATGCTGTAGGGAATACGACATTAGCTAACAGAGTGCAAAGGGTCCCTGTTTGTCTCAGTCCTCCGAGTATTCCTCGTGGTGCACCGAGTCCACGTTTAAAACATTCAAACTCGTTTTCCCAAACGACACCAAAGACCTTTTAAATCAATATTTGGATGATCAGGGAGCAAATGTTTGAATTGGGAAAGGAAGGGGCAAATACAGCCCGCGCATGGCTGCTGCAGCACGTCGCTCTGCGGAGGGCAGCTGCTGCCCCATGGCAGGGTGCAGGGGGAAGGCAGGGCAGGGAGCCTGGAGGGCAGCTGCTGCCCCATGGCAGGGTGCAGCAGGGCATGGACCCCTGCAGATGGCTGAGGGTGGGTGAAGGGCTTTGGGGCTGGAGCTCACTGGGTGGAGAAAATCTGGGAGGAATTGCAGTGCCATCCAGGAGGGGTTGGGTTTGGGGTAGGTGATAGGGAACTAGTGAAAAGGGTGAGGGACTTCAGGGCAGCATCAGTTCACCAATTCTTCCTAATTCTGGGTTCAATATTACCAATGAAGAGGGAGGTTTGCACTTTGTGGCAGGAACTAGAGAGCACTTTTTTTGTCCTGAGCTTAGAAGGAAGCTCCTGTGGTGCTGTAAACACCAGCAAAATCCTTTAAAAAGTCAAGAATGTAAGAAAAAAATCAATCTCTTAAGACCTGACAGTGGAAACTTCAGGCATCTGTACATTTCAGCTCAGACAGCTCTTCTCTTTCCCATGTAAAAATTTAGGAGAGGAGAGGTGTACACCAGCTGTGATTTAAAAACAAAAAGAACAACCCCATTAAGAACACCTTACAGCAGGCTTTAGGGTTTCTTCCAAGCATGCAGATAAGCTTTGTCTAACAGGGGTTGACTCAGATGCAGCGTAAAGTTTATTTACTGTTCTTACCTGGCACCTGGCAGACCTTACCGTGGTTCCAGCACAACTTTCAGAAGTTGCTGGCACACCAGAAATTGCTATTTGTAGCCTCCTGGAAAGAGGTAGCCAGCATTTCTCCACTGCTCACATAGGAGATGCACGCTCTTCCTCATTTCCCATCTGGATTTAAATAATATTTTACTTTAACAGAAGTTACCAAAAGAAATCCCTAAAACCTTTAGACTCGTTCTGTGCCAGGGTGTGTGTTTTTATTGAGTGTGTTAAACTATCCCGTTACTGTTCAAGTAACAACCAAGATAGCATCTCTTCAAGCTACGTTAATTCAGACTCTTAAAGAGCAGCACAGATAACGCAAGGAGTGCAAATCAACGTGGGGAAGGACGTTGCACGCTTACACCACGCTTTGAAACAACACGCTGCTCCAAAGAACGGTCTGCTGAGGACACTCTCATCTCCTTCAGCTGAAATGAATCAAAATTAAACGAATTCTCAAAATGTCAGAAGCGACTGTAAAAAAACAATGTGCATTGCGAACCCCACCACCTAAACAGCCATTACGCTTAAAGGAAATCTGTGATCTGCAACCAATTAGGAGCAAAATGGTTGTAAAATATTTAATTTGTGAGTAGCATTTTAAATTCAGTAACAGCTATAACAAAACGGGTAAGTAAATGACATTAATCACTCCTGATACTAAATTATCCCTATTTTGCTTCTAGGACAGGAATCAGACCGGGCGATGTTTCCTATTAGCTAAATACATCCATAACCCAATGAAAGCCTAGGAGGCCATTTCACTAATGGGGATTCCAGCATCCTTGCTGTTCCTTTATTTCGTGCACTTTTTAAAGGTCGTATAACTGTTTTAAAGAGTCACCCCTTGATTTTTCAGCAGAGGTAGCGAGCGTTGTTTTCCTGATAAGAGCCATTTCAGGCAGGTCGAGCAATGTTTCCTGCAGTGAAGACTAAACACCAACCTCACTTGAAATGATTTTAACAACTTCATGGCCTAGAGGAAAGTACTGCTCTCTAGCCTACAATACCAGTTTTTTGGTTTTCTTTTTTTTTACCTTTTTGGTTTTGTTTCAAAGAAGAAGAATTTTTGGTGGGTTCTATAAAACAAAGCCATAAAACGCGAGTGGTTACTTCCCACAGCCGAGCTGTTGTTTCCTCCAAACCCAGTGTCTTGTTTGTTTTCAGTAACCCCATGGCAAGTGCAGCAAGTGGGTGCAAGTGCTCAGCTCCTCCATCCCCAGAGCTCCTGCACAGCAGCTCCAGCTCAGCAGCCAGCCGCAGCCCCACGCTCACCTGTTTGCCAGGTTTTTGCACCCTCTGGCTGTGCATTTCCATTTCTCATTCATGAAAATTAAAGCTTTTATTTTTTTTTTTTTTGATCTATTTTAAAAGAAAATAAACGTATTTTTAAAGCCCTTTTTAATTCACGAACGTCTCAGATTAGATTCGGCTCCTCAAGATGAATTATTTCCTGCTTTTCTTTCTTGTAAATATCTTCCACCACCAACCACCTTCTGCAGATAAAACTTTACCAATTAGTCATTTACAGACATAAACTCACAAGGCAAAAAACAGCCTTTGCAGCTCTAGGCCCCTTTGATGATGATGATGTTTACAAATGCTTTCACTGCTGGGCTCGTAATGTGCACTTTGCCATTAGCTCTCTGAAACCGTTCCACACACAGAATGTGCCTTTCAGTAAGGCAGATGGCAAGAAAGATTGTTCCTTTCATTACAGGCAGGACACTTATAAAATAAATAGTGGCCGGGGTGAACGTGCTGATTTCTTCAGCCTGGAGAAAGCTGTCTTGTTCGAGGTGATTTCACGGGCTGAACAGGTCGCTGGTGTGCAAATCCGTCCTGGTGAGATTTCTGCTGTCCCTGCATTGCCCCTGAGCCTCTCTGCCTGGTGCTGAATGTGCTCGCTGTAAGGCAACCTGTGTCCCAGAGACACAGCTGGAACCCTCTTTTTCTCTGCTGTGGTTTCTTCTTTTCCTATGAAAATTGGGGTTCCCTCATTTAGGTGTGAAGTGCATCCCCAGGACACGCTGGTTCCTGGCGGCACTGTCATACGTGACAAACAAAAGCTCTGTGTTAGATGGAGACACAGGAGGTAAATGGGGATAAATCGGGCAAGAGGGACACACGAGTAATCTGCACTGCTGAACAGAAGCAGGAGTGGGTTCCTGAGCGGTGCAGCCTGCAGGGAGAGCAACAAGAGAAACGCCAGAGCCCAGAGAGCAGGAGCGAGCCCTGGGGCTGGTGCTGGATGAACCCCACAGGTGTTGGAGCCCTTTTTATAGCTGCAAGCACTGCCAACAAAACAGTAAGTGTCCATTTGGAGACTGAAGAGTGCATGAGGTATCCCAGCTCTGCTCCGCCATGCTAGGGTGTGTATTTTGCACTATGGTTTTCCTTCATTTGTCTGCTGGGACCGACTGTTCCCTCTCCTGGAACTGCTTTAAAGCTTAGGCAAGGTGTTTATCCCAGCACAGCCAGGTTTTGCTTTACAGATGACCAGGGACAGGCCAGCACAGCGAGAGCAGGCAGCTTGTTCCATTTCCATCTGAGTACCAGACACCTTTAGGAATGCACAGGTGAGGAAGAGGAGTCAGCTCCCCTCTCCATTTGCTTCTCCTGATGCTCTCCTGTGGTCCGCAGGATTACCTGCGCACCGCTGGGCTTTGGGTTTGCTGAATATCTACCAAAATATTTCAGTAGCTAACTTCGCTACTTTGAGAAAATAGCTAGAATAAATTGGATTAAGTCTTTAACCCTGCGGCTTTAACAACTAAATTAAAGTGAAATTCAGAGAAAGAGTAATAAATTGTAAGAAAAGAACCAAAACTCCCAGTGGTAGAACGTCCATCTTTGTGAAATGACTGCAGCTTGGTTGTGCATCGTCATCCCTGCTTGGCTGCAAGAAGAGGAAATACTCTGGGTGATAGTGGATTCCTGTGAGTTTGTCACTAGGGCAGTTATTTGCTTGTCAGAGGGTAAAATCTTACCTTGATTCCTCCCATACTTATGTTCAAACTAGGGCTGGGCAGAAATGCAGAGCAGCCTATTTAATGTTGAGCTTTCGCTTGCTTTCCGTTCCCTAAAACCTCAGGGAAGTTGGACCATAAGATTTTTCCCTGCCCTGCAGGGTCTAACACTCCCCCCTTACGTGTCATTGTGCGGCGTGACTCGTCATCGGCGCTGCTGCTGAGCCTCTGAGCACTGCTGATGGGAATGGGAGAGACCTCGCTGCTCCTTGGGAGGATCCGTGGAGACTCCTGCGTGGTTTCTGTGCTGTCCTGTCAGCAGGGGGAACACAGGCACGGCTGTGGTAGATCAAAAGGGAAATCTAGCCAGGTTTGTCCTCGAGCAAGATACTGGTCAGGTTTAATGTATTCAGAAACTAGAGATGGGGAAACCCGTGTCAGTTCCTCTGGTCAATCTCCAGCTATAGGTGGCAGGATGTCTGTGCTGAGAGACAGAGATTGCTTGTGAGAAATCTCTCAGCAGCAGCAGAGTGAAAAGCAGCACTGCAGAAGTCAGGATCCTTACAGCTCCCTGGGAACCGACCAGGTTTAGCATCAGCACTCGGCGTAAAGCAGCGTCTGTTTTACTCCCCAGGCGCCAGTTCAATGCTTTTCTGCTTTATACACCGTGTTTAGAAGTGGTTCATTTGTCATGTTTTAGGACGAGACAGAGTATCACTGTTTTCAACTCTTTGAACAGCGATGGTGCTGATTAATTTCTAATTTGGCTGCTTAATTGAAGATCAAGAGCTTGTAACAGTTTCCATTTGAAAGCAGTGGGACTTTGCAGCCGACTTTGAATGCAGGTAGAGTTACACTGTTAGGCTGTGTTGGTGCAGCACAACAAGTGCACCAGAGGGCGAAGGAAACAGCTTCCTCTGCAGCCCAGAACTGAGGTCTGGAGAGCTTCCAGCTCCTCTGCAGCCAACAGCATCTTCTGTTGAAATCATCGATGTGGGTCAGTGTGGGGATTGAAACTGCTTCTGGGCACAGGTGGAAAGCTTTCGTTGGCTCAGCTGGAGGCTGTGTGTGTGTCTCAAGGGACAGGATGTATTGGGATACACAGGACTCTGTCCTCAGGGATTATTTTCGCGTGCCATGTCAGGAAACCAAGATATCGGTACCCTATTCTGGCTGGCCAGGGATGGGCTCCCTGAGAAAGAAGAAAAAGATAAAGATGCTAAGATCATGCTCTGCCAACAGCAGTCTCCAGCCACAGACTCTTGACACATTTCAGTCTGGTGTCTTGCGGTTCCCTGTGCTCTCAGGCAGAGAAGAGACCTCGCTCCCCTTGCTCCTGCAGAGGAGATCCATGGTTGCTCCCTGCCACCATCACCCCATGAGAGCATTATTCCAGAGGAGGCTGCCCAGGGCTGCACCAAGAGGCAGGCAGCAGTTTCTTGGGACAGAGACTGCTCACACCAGCCAGTCCAGGAGCAAATACAGAAAGATCCAAAACAGCAGACTAGTCAGTGATTCCTTATATTCCCATTTCTCTTTCCAGCCTGCAGTGTTGTGGCTTATCTTGCCCATGCTGTAGGACCACCTGGTGTTAGTGAGTTATTAATTGCAGCAGGCAAACCCCTTAGCACTCCCCAGCTGCAGGAGCCTGCCAGTATTGGAACTCCCTTCCCAGAAAGCCTTGTGCAATGAGGGTAAGGTTTTAAGCCTGGCAGGTCCTCCAGCCTTACAGGAGTGCTTCTGAGAGTGACTGTTCCTTGCAGGAGGTTCCTCTGTGTTTGCTGGTGAGTGAGTGCCTGTAGCCTGTGCTATGCTGTTTCTCTGTATTTTCTTCTTCTTCTTTTTTTNAGCGTTTATCTCTTTGCAAGCTGTGGTTACCCAAGGCTCTCAAGGTGCATGGCACTCTGTAGTGATACCTAACAGAGATTCAGTGTTGCTATCAGCTGCAGCTTGCAGCTGTACATCTGGAGGTGTTTGTGAAGGTGGTTGTTGTACCTGCTTTGCAAGAGTCACTGCTAAGGCACAGAGAAAGCCTCGTGCCCTAGGACACGCATATAGTCTGCATCAGAACAAAGACTGCATGCACTGACACCCCTTGCCCTGGCTCTGTTTGCTCCCCTGGCCTCATCGTGCTGGCACTGCGCAGCACACAAATGGTGCCCAAAGTGGTGCGGGGTGGCAAACCCGCTGACACCTGCACATGGGGAGCTCCATTTCATCCCTGTTCAAAGTAGCAATAGGCACAAAGCTCAGGTTTCCATGTAGAAAAAAATCCCTGTACATAAGTCCTGAGAACGAAAGTTTGGTACTGAATTCTGGTGTTTTCTTTGCTTTCCTCAGGTGCTCGTTGTTGCAGCTCTTAATGTCACCCTGGATCTGACAGCTGTGGTCACCCTGCTGCTTCTCTGTGTTGCCCCAAATTCAGTTTTCGGTGTTGGTGTGTTTGAGGTGAGTGAGGAGTGGCCGTACATGTGCAGGGTCTTGTTGTAAAATATCAGATGGAGTAATGGTACCCAGCTGAAAGCCAACAGGGTTTTATTTTGGTTACTTGAACGCTTTCCTTTGAATGAAAGTCTTTTCCAACCCCACCAGCACTTGTGCACAGCAAGAGAAAATGATCAGATGACAACGTATGCTCAGTAAAACAGCTGCTCTTTCTACAGCCGTGAGTCAAAGTCTGTTTTACTGCAAAATTTCATTGGAGTCGACTGGAATTTTGCCTGAGCAAGGTGCTCAAGATTTTTCTTCAAGTAACTTTACAGTTGCTCAATGCGGAGAACTGGGAACCACGTGGCCTTCCTGACACTGTATTGTGTTTCCATTCTTACTGCGTGAACGAACTTATCTGAAGAGTGAGTAGATCTTGCACTTACAAAAGTGCCTGCTCATGCTGGAGGCAGACAAAGACTTCGGTGCTGTTGTGCTGTTGGAACTGAAGTTATTTATTCAACTGACCGCCATGGCAGGAATTTTTCTGCTAAATATATAATTCCCTACTTTTTTTCTTAAACAAGAGGACCAGAGGGTGAAAGGGTTGAAGATTAAAATGTAAACAGCAAAATTTATTATAATTACAAGAGTGTTTCAAATTATTTCCTTAAACTGCAACATAATTTACCTCTAGTCAAGGTCTCTATTGGTGGTGAAAGAGGAAACTGCTTGACCTTGGGGCGACCTCTGGCCCCCGGGGGTCAGCGCCCGAGGAATGCGCAGATGTCACGGTTCATAAGCAAGGACAGAAACTCTCAGGTTTCCCAGGCAGAGAGGCGCCAGTTCGGGGATGGGGCCAACATGTGCACCTCCCTTTGAAGCAGCCACTCGTACCTGAAATCGCATGGAAAACAAGCGAGCGCTGGGCTGGGGACGGGGAGAGTCCAGGGCAGGGATGGAGCTTGCTCCAGGAGCGGGCGGAAGCAGCAAGTAGCATGGAGGAAAGACAAAGGCTCACTAAATGGAGGGCTCGTATCTGTGCTACCTTGTTAGCTGTGCCCGAGGAATGCTGCAAATAAATGTGGTTTGCAATATGGGTCCACATGCATTTGGCTTCCAAAGCTTTGGCTGCAACCAACCGATGCAGCTTGTCACTGATGCACGAGCAAACACCCTGTGCTCTCCACAGTGCAGGGAAAGGAGAGAGAAATGGGAAGATTTATTGCTCATACTGCGTTAACCAAAACTGTGCATGGGCTGAGTTAAGGCAGTGCAAACTGCTGTAAAGACTTCTGTAATATCAGCAGAGATCCTCGCCGTGACCCAGGCCCGCTGCTCGGATGCCTGCTCTCTGCCCCACGAGAAGGAGGTTTGCTTTGCCAACCTACTTCCTTCCAACAGAGGAAAAGAAGCGGCTGGGACAAAAATCAAGTAGTGCTTCAGAAAATTGTTCTTAATAAGAGCTAATAAATAAGGACAGTTGAGTCTGAGTTAAAACAAATTGTGTGGTGAATATTAAGCTCATGGAGAGAAAATCATCCCAGCAATAATACTCAAAGAAGTAACGGGATGAAGGGAAAACACAGGCACAAGGTTAATTTTAATATTAAAATCATACCTTACGTATCAAAATAAAATTTATATTCAAGGAAATTGTGAACCCAAGGGTTCCTTTTAACTATTTTCAGCCTACAAACCACAAGTTGTGCTAAGCATGATCAAAGTGCTTCACGATTAGTTTGGTTTTAAATCACTCTAATTGTCAGCCTGGGCTGTAATCAGAGAAACGTTGTTCTGAAGCAGCAGCACACTCACCCTGGCTGTAATCTGGGGAAAATTCGAGAAAAACGCTGGGATGTGCTTGGCTACCAGCAGCACAGCACGACTGCTTGGGGACGCTGTGCTCACCGTGTCACCATCGGAGGGGCTGCCCCGAACTGGAGGCAGCCAGGCTGCGGTGTCTGCAGCTGCCAGGACCTCTCCACTGCCTCTGACCAGCTCCGTGCCTCAGTTTCTCTTGTGGGAACAGTGGGGATGACACCAGAGAGCCTTTAGAAAGAGGAAGTCACTGCAGGAGCCTGCTTGCACGCTGCTCTTCTCATAAAGCCAGCAGTGCACTGCCTGGGAGCTGCAATGGGTTCCAGAGTGGATGGCTTGGAAGTTTCGGGTTGGAGAGCTCTTCTAGGGACTTGGCCAACAACACAACAGGATAGAGGAAAAGAAAGTGAAATGCTTTTGTAATTAGTAACGGAGTGTTTTTTGCAATTAAAAAGATCTTCCAGGAATACAGGAAATAAAGCTGGTCTTTGAAGGAATCATGCTTTCTAGACATTAAAAGGGTAAAGATAGCTTTAATCCGGACTTTGCTGTGGAGAAACTGAAGGACATTTCTCCACTGGAAGCCTTGAAAAGAGAACTTGCTCAGCAGTACAAATGAACAAAACAACAGGGCTTTGTGCCTGAGGATCTCAAAGCGCTTTCTGCTCTGCACCAGGAAATGTAATACCTCCTGGGAGCTGCGCTAAATTGGAAACAGGGACACTGAAAGCTCGCTCAGCTCCGCTCCGGCTGCGCGCAGCCACGCTTCCACCCGCGCTGGTGGAACAGACGGGCGATGTTTTGACAACTTGAGTCTTCAGCCATGACTTTTCTATGGGGATGTGGGAGATGAGCGGGCAGTCTAGGCTCAGTGAAGAAGCATTAAAGAGAATTACATGTGCTGCCTTGCGTCCAGCCCAGCCTGAGGCTTTTCTTGGCCTCGGAAGAATGGCCACATGCTCACCTCAGCTGTTTTTAGCTGGTTGACATCTGTGCTCCCAGAAATGGGGTAACACCTGGGTGGCAGCGAAGGAGAGCACCGCGTGAGGAGGGTCTGTGCTGTACAGGCAAAGATTCCCTAGCTCAGGTTCAGCAGAAACACACACCTGAAGGAAGTGCAAACCCCACTCACCCCTTCTGTTGTCTTGTAGCTGCTGAAATGTAGCGAAGGGGAGAAAATAGGACTGTGAAAGTGGAGGGGAATAAAATTACCATGGGAGAGAGAAACCCAAAGCAGCAATGGATATCTCAGCTCTTCGTTTGGGGAAAGTCAACCATCTCCCTAGAGCCTTGTTGGGCTCAGGGAGTACTGAACAGAGCCCCAGCAGCTCTGCACTTTGAATTCACTGTAAATAGTTATCAGGTTTTACCCAAACCATGGCCGTGGCCCTGTGGAATTGCCCAGAGCACCCAATGGGTCATCGCCGTCGTTGCTGTGCAGCACCTGGCACAGCACTGAGCTAAGGGTGCAGGCAGGGACCCTCTGGGTTACAGAACTTCTCAACACGAGGTGCTGAATCAATCTGCTCTGAGTGAGGAGCTGGTGGGTTGGGTTTGTCTCAAAGCAATCTTTTTCAGCTGGTCCTGGCTTTTCTCAACCAATGCCTAAGACTTGGTAAGTAGTTTCACTGTATGGCCGACTTACCTGTGGGCTGAGAGAACCTTTTGGCTCCGTCCCAGTTTGTGTGTCTGGTGGCACAGCACATCTCAGTTCTCCATCACGAGGATGCTACAAGGTTGCACCAGACACAGCGTGTCCCTGTGGCTGGTTAGCACAGTTTGATTTGTTTATCTCAGGGCAGAGCAGGAGTCTATTGTGTTTTTGTGCAGCTTCGAGTGTCCAATGCACTCGTCAACAAGTTCAAGCACTGCTTCAGTGACGTGGGTTTGTCTCCAGCTTCTGATCACACGCGGGTTGGATGCACCCTGGAAACTTGTCCTCGTGTGACTCAGGCCAGGCCAGGCAGCAGGAAGCAGTCTGTAAAGCTGGTGGGTGGGAGAGCAGCAATAGAGCAACGGCAAAGTGGTGAACCAAGGCTGTTGCTGGTATTTTTTTTTCCCCTGTTTCATGAGAGGGAAAGGAAGGAGAGCTGCTGGGATGTGGTGATGGGAGGGTTCTGCTGACTGCCTTCGCTTAGGAAACAAAACCTTTCCCCACATGGAGTGGTGGAAAGCAGAGGGCACAAAGGGAGAGAAGGGCAGCACTGCTGCTCCCAGCCCTCTGGCAGTGCTGAAAGCCAGATACGGAAGCTGTTCCCCGAGCAGGCAGGCCCCAGGCTGTTCCTTTGGCTTTCCTTTGGCTGGTCTCTGTTTCTCTTGCTGTCGGGAAGAGCTTAGGTGGGAACGGTGGGGAGGGGATTTGCGTGACTCTTCCACTTGAGCGTGGACAACAGAGAGCAGAAGGTGTGCTGAGTGGCCTTTAAAGTGGTCGCAGATGTGGGAGGTCCGATTCTGTTTTCCCAAAGGTGTCTGTTGGGCGGCAGTGCAGGGGGCCACTGGAGCTCTGCTGCCTTTGGGGCTTGGGAGGCAGCGGGCGGGCAGCGGCTCCAGCAGCGCGGTGGGAGGGGAGAGGCCGGGCTCTGCTCTGCTAATGGCATCGCCAGCCACGGCCGGCACTTGTGTTTGGAATCACACCAGTTGTTTGTCATTACGCTAAGGGTTACTCTGGAGATGAGCACAGCTCGCTTGCGGGGTTTTAAACACAGTGGTGGCTTTCTTCAGTGATCACCTAACGTGCTGTTATTCACTGGATCTAAAAACAAGGTGTTTTCCTAGAGCAGAAAACCTAGCCCGTACCAAGTGGCAGGTACAACCAGCTGCTCTCCTGGAGGCAGGCATCCCTGCCTCACCCCGTGAGCCTTGCTCCCCCCCAGCCCTTCCCCTGCACTGCGTACCTTGTGGGGAGGGGCAACGGGGGCTCCTCGTGCAGGGCTTGGTTCAATATGAGATTCCAAGGAAGAGACAGATTTGCCAGTCTGTGTGATGTTTTCCTGATTTTATAGGCAGACATCCTCTTGGACGAAAGGAAATGGCTGGATAGTTGCCCTGCACGGACCCGGTGTTTTGCCAATGACCGCACTACTCACTGATAGCACTCACTGCCATGAAGATCCTTGTTGCATCTGAACCAACCCATGGTGTGCCTGTGACAAGCCACAAGTGAAGACAAAAAGAGACAGATATGAAAGGGGAGATGTGATAGGGTCTCAATTTAAGGCTGGCCATGGACTGTATATGACATTCTTGTAAGTAAACTGACAGTGTCCAGGTTTATAATAGCTAAACTCCTCAGTTTCCTTTATGTAAACATTTCACTCTAATGGAACATTATACCCAGGACCGTGCTTCAGCAGACATGCATGTGTATGAATTGCATAAAGATAGACCAATAGATAAATAGATATCTGGATTTAATAAACACTCACATTCTAACACTAATAGGCTGGTGAAATCTTACAGAGAGGGAGAGAGAGACTGAAGGAAAATACAAAATGCTACCGAGAGTTTACAGACTGGCACAACTGGAAGCACTCAGCATCAAAAGAATGAGGGGAGGGAAAGGCCGAGATGGAACAGACAAACTCAACATTAATAATGTTTTCCCGTCTTGCTGCGAGGGATGGTGAATGAGCCTGTGAGGTAGATGCCTGCTCTTTCTTCAGAGGCGAAATCATCATCCCACTCAAACAGTCTCATTTATGAGCTATGGAAGTAGAAGGATTCAGATAAGTTTTTGCCAAAAACAGAGGATCTCTAGGAATTTGTTTTCCTTGAAAGTCAGGTAGGTGCTTTAGAAAATTTTATCTTTGACTTTTCTTGGAAGCAAGAATGCTTTTCCAACAGGGAGAGGCTCTCTTCTGGATGATCACTTTCTTGTACATCTTGCTTGACATTCTCCCTGTTGTCATTCACATTAAAATAAGTACATACAAATAGTTATGTCTCCCATCCCCTCACAAACAGATATCTCTTCCAACACTTGCTCTGCAAACCAAAATCCTGGAACAGTGGTAGCTTTCTACTGAGCTTATTGAAACTGGGCCACATGAGAGAATGTGGTCCTGACAGCTGGCACAGGAAGCTGGAGGATCCAGTGTCCAAGCAGCCTGCAGGGGAGGGCTCAGATAATCCCCTTCAGTTACTTCCTATGACCTCAGGCTCCAAGGCAGCTAGGTGAGAAGAAGGAAGAGCTTCCTGACAGTAAATAAGCAACAAATCAAAACCAAAAACTGGACTTAAACTGGGAAAATTGATTTCTAAGTTCCACCTTGCCCATTCTAGTCTTTCAAGCTAGCGTCGTCTATTACCCAAGTAAGGTCAACACAGCTATTGCCTCAGCCCAGACACCCTTCTTTGCTCTGTTTTTGCAGTGCCTGGATTTATTTTTCTTCTCTTTGTTTGGCTCCATGCCATCACGTTGGCTAACGTTCACCTTGGCCGTGTGTACCGGGGAAGGGACGTGCTCTGCTCCACCTGCGGTGCGCGTGATGTCCACGCGCGGCAAAGCCCGCTCTGCCCAAAGGGCTCTCGCCACAGACTCCGTCTGCCACCGTATGGATCCCCGGCATTTTGGGGAACCCGTGACTTCAGCAGCGAGCCCCCTCTTTAGCTGCCTCTCATTGTCGCTCTGAGCTGGGCTAAAGAAAAGGTTTCTCTCCTTAGCGAAGAAAAAGCAATAAAATAGAGGGGCTGCGTGCGCGGGGCCGGGAGCACGGCCCAAGGGGAGCCCCACACGCGCGGGCACCGCGTTCTCTCCCACCAGGGATCTGGCAATCTTGCATGCATGAGTTGCCTTGCAACGGCCGCTCGGCTGTCATTCTGTCAGGCCCATTTACAAATCGCATAACAGGTTTAATTTTGAAATCTCTCTTCCCTCCCCCTCCCCTTTTATTTTTGCTGAAATGGATTTACAATGAAAGTATTTGAAAAGGAATAATTATCTATATGAGCAACAGCGGCACAATGCCGGCAGCAGGGGGGTGGGGCAGCCAGAGAAATGAGTCTTTAAGCCTGAAATCTGCGTTTGTACATGCCTGCGTATTTACAGAGCTAGGTGTTTGTAAATACCTGTAAAATATCTGGTGGCTGTGTGTGTGACGCGATTTCAAACCCTATCAGACATGAGAAACCTGATCTCAGCTTTTGTTTTTCTCGTGGTAAATGCCACGTTTTCAAATAAGCCTCCCACCTTACGGCTGTGTTTTATATCTGAAGTGATATTAACCATGAGATTGGTTACCAAAACCTCAGAAAGGCTTTCTGGAGCCCTTTCTGCTTTGTATTTTAGAAAGGGAGAGCAGCTCGCTCCCTGAAAGTGCGGGGAGCCCGCTTTGTGCAGCAGTGGACACGAAGCCGGAGCTTTTTCTATAGTCTCTGTCCATTTCTCTCAGTGAATTGAATCCAGTCAAAGGTCAAACTGGCCAGAGGCACTTTTATTGTCATGGTAACCATGACTTAATCAAACAATCCTGAGATTCCAGGTTTGTGGGAACAGGCAAAGATCTGAAGAGACTGGAATTAATCAATCAAAGGGGGCAGGGAAGAAAATCCTAAGATATATGACTTATCCTTCCAAATCTATTACTCTGTCCTTAAACACACAAGAATTATGCCTTGGACAAAGCCTCTTTTCAGACCAAATACCTCTGATTTTTGTTTTCTTGTCCTTTGCATCAAATTTCCTAACATACCTCTGTCCTACGGCAATCAAACCTCAGCCCGGATTCAACCAACAAGAAAGAAAGAGGGAAACAACAGCTTAGGGAAGATGAAGATTATTTTGTAAAAAGCTACTTGAAGAAAGGAAAGAAAGGAAAAGGAAAAAGAAGGGAAAACACAATCAATAGAATAACCACCTTTGATTTGGAAACCCATTTAAGCTCGTTAGCAGCCATCTAGTGCAGATCCACAGGCAGTAAATGCATTTTTCAGGTGGCCTTGCTTTGGGGCCAGCTTTTTTCATCCCATTTGTCCCTCATGCTGCACCTCCTTGGGGTGGCACGGCTGGGGACCTGCTGTTGTCCCAAGTGCTGGAGTCACTCAGCAGTGCTGAGTTCATCCAACCTCTGCTCTTTCCTGAGAGCACAGCTGCTTGGAGACTGTTCTGAGGCATCTGGTGAGCACTAAGGGTTGGTTAATCTAGAACTCAGCTGGAGACAGTCTTTTGTAAGGATATTTTGTGCCTCTTTGTTATTTTTGGAAGCAATTTGCTTGTATCTTACCTCTTGCAGGACGAGGTAGATCTGAAGGCTCTGTTCTCCCCCTCTTTATGTTTTGTGTTTTCCTGGGACCTGACTGCAAGCTGCATCCATGTGCCATTAAGCCAAGAAACTGATTCTTGCTTCGGCTTCTAATAAATGTGCTGTGCTGCTTTGTCTTCTGTCTGACCGTAGAGGTAATAAATAAAACAGTAAAATTATGTGGGTATGACAGGCACGGGAGGGCTTTGCTGAGTGTTGGTGGCAGTACCTCTGACTTGCTAGCCCTGGTTAGGTGGAGGTATGCCCGTTGCTTTCCAGCTTCAGAGAAGAATTAGCCAGAAACCTGAGATGCATTTGCTCGTGGAGGCTTTGCAGAAATTGGTGTCTGGTGGTGGGACTGGTTGCCCAGTATGCATGTGCAGGTACCTCCCCGGTGATGTACAGCCATGGGGACGCTGAAAAGCTGTCGGCTGCTGGGCCGTGCCAGGAGCTTGGTTTTGGACCTGTGCATAGACATATTCAGCTTTCTGCCCTGCTCCCAAATGCAAGGCAGGCCAAGAGGCAGCTGCCTGTTTTCTGATGGCTACTTGATCCCAGGGAGATTGGAGCTGAAATTTTGCTGTATTCATGTTATATAAGGAATGCAGGTAATTACTCGCAAACCCAAAAGCTAACTATTTTAATGGCAATCAGAGCATGAAAAGAACTGATTGCTTCTTGTTCTAAAGGGTGAATTGTCCTGGGAAACAAGCTCTTTTCTCACTGCCAGGTGAGCTGGGACTCACCTGCAGAGGTAGCTGTTGGTAGCTAAAGCACGCAGAGAAAAATGCATTGTAGAGCATAGCAGATGAACAGAACTTCATGGAGGGCCAGGACACCGGCAGGACAGAAAAGACATGGCTGAAGCCTGAGCATCAGTCAGGGAAAGGGGGATTTAGCAGTCTAGGAGGTTGGAAGGGAAGGAACACTGACCCACACCCAGGGAGGATGTGGTCTTCGGATGGAAGAGGAGATGAGCAGAGAAGTGGGACTTCTGATGTCTGGGGAGGCTTACTGTGTGGCAGTGAGAAAAATTCAGGAGGAAGACAGACTGTCCTGGGGACAGGCAGGGGCTGCGGCAGAGAGCTTGGCAGTATGAAAATTGAGGAGTGTTTTGATGGGTTTTGATAGGTAAATGCTTTTCTTCATTCCTTGTTCAGTGTGACAAAACATCTTAACAGACCAGGGTGAAAAGCAACTGATGGAGATGAATCGCCTCCTGCAGAAGCACCGGGCACCCTTCTTATCAAAAGTGCTGGGAGCAGCGGGTACTCAGCACCACTGTGAAAGAAGCCTCAAATCCTCTGCTCCTGACCTCTCAGGACAAGGCTGAGGAAATTGGTGAGATGAGGGACCATGGGCAGGTTATGCACAGAGCCAGCACTGCACATGATCTATGCTGAAATGAAATGCAGGTATGGGAGGTAAAAACCCCTATAAAACTCCATCTCCTTTGCTAAAATACACTCCCAGTTAGCTTAAACACTTAAGTACCATGGTTCCTGAATGCTACCTTTAAAGGTTAAAGCATTTAAACTGTAGGAACAGCCAGGGGCAAAAAGAGGCCCATTTCAATTTGATATGTAGAGGTCCTGCAGAAAGCCAGGCTGGGGGGTCTCGCAGCTCTTTGTACTTTCCTTCCCTCCTGAACCTGAGATGGCTCTGAGGTCCAGGCTGGGCTGTGTGTCAGTACCCTTTCTTTCTCTCCCCGTGTTGTAGTAAATTAGCCATTTCCAAAGGGCTCAAGCAGGGGGGCATTCTCCATCACTGACCTGCATGCTGCACAGGGCTGCTCTGCAGGAAGGCACTGAAAGGAGATTGGGAAAGACTTTGGTGCATGGAGAGAAGAGATGTGCCTCTGCCAGGGGTTCAATGCTTTGTTTGCTGTCTGCTCATCTCTACACGTTTGCTGTGAGGCATGGGGACCTGTGGGACGGACGGGGCGACCAGGACAGCTGTTTGCTTCAGACTCGAGCACTGCTAGCTGGGACTCCGTTTTGTTCATACAGGTGAGCAGGACACCTGCCTTCCCTGCCCATCAGCACGCTGTGATGGACAGCAGGGTTTGCCTGTTTCCTGGCTTTTATCTCATCCCCATTCTTTGGAGCAGGCACGGGACTGACGCTTACTGCTTAGTGCAGCATGCAGCAGCCAGCCCTGCTCCCTGGCACCGCGTGAGGTGTTACTGCAATGCAAATAGCAGGGCTGTCCTGGTGCACAGCGAATGTTTAGCTTGCAGAGATATGAGAACACCCTGTGGACTTTACCCCACACTATAATCGAAAGGGTACTCCTTGGTTTACTCTAGCCTAAGCCTTTCTGCATGCTGCTGCTTTTTACTGTATTATCTGGTATGATAGCAATAATATTAATAGCAGGAACCTTCTTCGCAAAGAACCAACTGCAGGCACAGTGTGGATGCCATTGTGCTTGTTGCTGGCAGTGCTATCTCTCTGTGCAAGAAAACACTTCCAGGTTTGCTCCGGTGGTTACAGTTAATGGAGATCTCCATCCATTTATCCTGCGTCAGCATAAACAGTCCTATCTGTAGGTGGTGCCTGCTGTCGGCTCCCACCCTTCAGAGTGATGCTGGAACTTCCTTGTGCTCAGAGATGCAAGCCAAGGTCTCTGGCACTTTCTAGGCAAGAGCAAGGCTGAAGGTGGCTACTGAGGAGCAGGAGCACTGAATCTGCTTTCTGGAATCCTCTGCCACAGAAAGAGCTTCCGTCATTGCGCTTCCTTCTAAGAGATCTCTTTGAAAACCTTTAAAAATACCTGGGGGGATTTGCAAGTGATCAATTAAGGGGTCAGGAAAGCCTAACCGCTTGATAAAGGTCATTATTTTTATCTTTAGTGAAGGAATGTTAGTACTAGAGAGCTGCTGTGTGACGTTGCAGGGTTGTCCTTACAAAGAAATGTCACCTTAGACCAGCTGCTTTCTGGGAGTGAAGAACAGCTGCACCTGACCAGAGAGGCTTTGTGAGGGTCTTTCCAAGGCTTGCTTTGTTCATAAGAACAGATAACACTGAGAACCACTTCTGCTGCTGTGAACGACCTCACTCCTGTTACAGCTGCAGGATCCAGTCCTCGGCTGGGTACCTGAGCATCCCTGACAGTATGAATAATGTTGATTGTTGGGTGCTTCACAAAATATTTTCTGGAATTAATTTTCAGAGGGGAAATGTTACTTGCACTGAGCAAAACTTGTGAACTCTCTATGCCTTGCTTGGAAAAAACTTATTGTCCAAATACTTGGAAGTGGCCACTTGGGATCCTACCAGATGGGTGTCACTGTGCTGTCCATCAGATACTCAGTACCTTCCATCCTTCCCCGTGCAGCCTGGGACTGTGGCTTTGCTGGGATCTCTGATTTCTGTGTCTGTTTCCACGTTCCTCAGCTGCATCAGTCAGAACAAGATCACACCAAGATACACTCATTTTTTTTGCCAAACTTAGTCTGATTTATAAAATAGTTCTAAATAAACACTAATTCTGATACAGCATATTGAAACCTCCCCAAGGAGCTTCTGCAAAGGTCTGCAGTAGAATTTTGGCATAGGGGCATTTGCTTCCAAATGATGGATGTGCAAAGTCTACTTTTATCTGTGTTGGACTCCTCGAGAAAGGACCGAGGGTATATGTCTGAGGTGTTTTGCTGGCTGATGCGAGAAGAAAACTGAGTTGTTTCCTAAGCTTGGGTGTGAAGGTTGAGGTAGAAAGCACTGGGTTCAGCTCAGTCAGAGGGAAATGCTGGATGCCTAAAGCTAAATCAATTCCTCCTAAAAAAAAGAAAAATAGTCACATACATCAGAATTTGTTTAGAGAATAAAGCTATTCCTACTTCTCAGCAAAAAATAAAAAAATTCCATGGTGATGAAAAAAGAATTACACTGCTCAATGAAGGCTGGAGTCTTATTCCAAGTTCACTTTAAAACAACATGCGAATATGAAGGAACTCAGTAGAAGTTCCTGAGGTTGCTCCCCTTCGTGTCCACTTGCAGAGCACGCGAGCACAGAGCGGGAGCCCCGGCGGCGTGGGGCGGGCAGGCAGGAAGCAGCATCAAGCTGCTTGGGAGGAAATCACACTTTTCAGATAAATATCGGTCAGCTGCAAACATTTTTCTCTCCAGGATGTGTGTGCTCCTCTAATGTTTAGAATAAAAATGTGGTGCTAGGAATTGGGAATATAGTTTTCACGTATTTGATTACTTCAGCATTAAAGCAGCATGATAATAGTAGTGGTAGCCTTTAACGTGAACTTTGTTCTGTAACTTATAACTTCCAGGCTTCAAAAACTAATGAGGAGCAAAACCTGGGGGGGAGGGGGGAAAGCCTTCTGACAAGCTGGTCTTCAGCACCTTTGTAATGGATAACAGACTTGCCATCATCACATATCACTGAGAATACGTTATGACAAGACAGGAGAGCTAATACAGCGCGTCGTCTGCTGAGGGCTGCTACGGGTACAGACCAGAGGGTTTCTCTTAAAGGTGGTCGAGGATGAATGGGTGCCAGTTACATCAGATTTCAAAAGATTTTGTCTGAAGAACCTAAACCCCAAGTCGCCCAGAATTGATATCCAATGTAAACAGCATCAGATACTTCGCTACAGAAGTTGCAAAATGGTCTCTCTGCTTCTGTGAAACCCGGAAAGCAGAGCAGGAAAGGTTGTGAGCTTTCAGCACTCCTGGTTAAGGACCGGTTGTCAGCGAAGCTCAGGACTCGGGCAGGCATTGAGACAAGTCAGTTTCCTTGTACCAAGCTTTGTTCCCAGAGTGAGTTTGCACCTTGAGTCTGCCTCGCTTTCACGTCCAGTATCCAGATGCGAATCCTGGATGGCTGGCTCTCAAATCTTCCAGGTTATTGACTGCTGACGTTTGCCTTGTTCGTCGCTTTGGCTAGCAGGGAACACTTCAGAGAGTATAAAAGCATCGAATGTTCACTCCCATACAAGGAAACAAGCTAACAGATGTAGATCTAAAACTTACAACCAAAAGCTTGTTATTAAGCCTAGTACACGTAAAATACTTTTATGAAGTTTGACCAGCAGAGCAGCATTTGCTGACGTGATGAGTGTGTGCTTCCCGGCAGCAAGCATGACTGCTTCTCTAACCAGCTGCTGTCAAGATTCCCTCCTCTGCTCTGCTTCTTCCCTAAACGTCAGACCTAGGAACATATCCCACTCCTTTGTCCTTGTTTCACCTTATCAGTCAAGAAAGCAGAGTGCACATTTCTAAAGCATTTCTAAAACATCTCTTCAAACTTTTCCAGGCAGGTCAACGGACAGTTGAAACTGGAATGACCCAGAAGCACTGAATCATTTGCTGACTGTTTTTTCCCTTCTCCACTCCTCCAAGCAATGATTTGTTTTTTGCCATCCTCTTGATTAGCTCTGTAATACGTTCAGACTGCAAAGTGAACTCAATTTTGTGTCTCTTATTTTATCTGTAGTGTCTCATTAGCCTCGGTACCATTATAACCCCTCTCTGACTCATCTTTTGTATATGGATGTTTGACATATCAGCTGATTGTCCCCTTTTCTCTTTCCTTTCCCATTTCTTCTGAACGGCAACGAGAATATTTCTGTTGGTGCTCAGATGTTGCAGTTTCTCCCGCTGTCGCTAATGGCACAATGGCATTGCGAGGAACCTTCCTGGGGTGCGTGTTTGCGTGGCATATTGCAGGCAAGGTGGAACTCAGTGAAAGCATCGTTAAAGGTTACCCTCTTAAAACTCATTCCAGTAAGAGTGAGCAAGAAGTTTGGGCCAAGCAATTTTATCTTATTTTTCCCAAGGACCAATGATAGACTGAACTATTCCCAGAACAGTTTTAACCAGGGCAAATTTGATATGGCAGAAGGTGCCGCAGTGTTTGTGTACATATGACCATAACATAGGCTCCAGTGGGCAGAAAACCTGTGTCTACATACTGCTGAGGAAGGACAAGGCACAAAATGGGTCCTGTTTTCACCATTCTCACAGGATGTCATGAGAAACATTTCTCCAAATAAACATTAAAACAGGATTTAGTGTCTCCTGCTTCTATGTATTGGACAAAGTAATGTTAAGTTTCCCTGAGCCTCCTCTGCTCTATGTGACGTAGCAAGAGATTCTTGCATTCATATTACTTTATTTTTGGTTTCTTGGGACTTTATTTTTGATTTATTGATTTCACCTTCTTTTTTGTACTATTTTTGTACAGGCAGCTGCCATTTAATCAATATAAATCAATTGGGAACACCATTTATTTATTTATTTGTGGGGTAACAAATTCTGAGAGGTTTTTAGTGCTCAGTATCCCACAGGAACTGGCACTGCTTTGCAAACATCTTCACATTTTCAGTAGATTGTCTCACCCACCCTGAGCCCACCCACCTGCCTGGCAGAGGGCAGGAGCAGCCCCGTGGTTTGCAGCTTCATTCCTCCAGAGCTCAGGTGCTGCAGGAAGTGCAGGCATTGCAGCGTGGCCTCAAACAGGCAGAACATGCTTCCACCTGGCCTGGAGTAAGGACAGTGAGTAAATTCTGTTTCCTGGCCCTGATGAAAACACCAAGGAGCTTTACTCTCCTTCCCCGCTCCTTCTGCTTCTGCCAGAGGACCCAGCTGCTCTGTGGGAAGGTCCTAGGCGGAGAAATATCACTTGGTCGATGTCTTGGAATAGCCAAAGCACACTTGCTTCTGCAGCTTCCTACTTGAACAAGGCTGCAGTGTGGGTCAGCACTGAGCTCAGGCTTCTCTGCACATCTTGTTCAGTTTCTACTGCAGCCTTTTATTCATCTGCGGGTATGCAGCACATGCAGCACTTGAGAAAACATTTAATTTCTCTTGGAGTATTTCCCCTTCCTCCACTGGCTTTGCACTGGCTTTCACGATCTTGTTTCACTAAATACAACCCGCATTTTTCTAATATTTTTCTTTTCTCAGCTTCCCTGTTGTCTCATTCCATGTGGTCTCACTTGAGTCTTGGTTTAGCTATGATAAGTTCTTTTGTTTTCCTATTCATCTTATCTTCACAGCCATGTTTATTTTGCTAAAGACAGGCAAAAATTTCTTAGTGCTACAGAGCTGATGTAGAAAGCCAGAAAATTCTTCTCCAGAGTCCGAAGTCAGTTGGCTGCTGTACAAGTGAAGTTGTGTGCACACAGAGCACACGCTTTGCTGGATTGGGGCTTTTTCTTGATGCTCTTCTGTGATGTGTTGGAGCTGCAGCAAATGGGATGCTGAGGCTTCCTTCATTCTGTGACCTCCCGAAAAGCAGCACGATTAAGAACTGTCTTGGAAGGCTACAATTCCTTCACCCACGAGATGAGGGAATATTGTGCTCTCTTGGAATCTCTGCTGGATTTCAGTTTCGCAGTTTTGTTCTGGCTAGTAAAAATAAAATAAATATCCCCAGTATTTAGGGTCCAGGGGATTACTTGAGAGGAGAACTACTTGGTGATGACAGTCTGCCTGGGGGGTTGCATTCCACAGGTACACTGTGACTCACACAGAAACGAGCAGGCTCCTTCTCCAGGCACTTGTCACCAGTGTATTTTAGCTTTCAGAATGGCTGAGAATGTCTCCCTCACCCAAGCAGTCACACTGCTGTGATGGAGAAGCTAAAGGGCCCAATTACCCACCCCCGTGATGTTGTTTGTGAAGCAATTAAAGCTGACAGTGTGTGATTAAAACCAAGAAGTTATTACTTTTTTTCTTGAAGCAGGAGGGGTGACTGTTTACAGATGAACACGCACCAAATCTACAATGGGAATAATTTCCTCGCCCTCTATGTAATCTCCCCTTCTTCATTACTGGCTGAATGTGCCGAGCCGCATCGTTCTTTTGCGCATGAATTAACACTTGTAGCTAATAGCAGTAAACTCACAAATGGACTATTACTTTTTATAGCCTTTTAGCAGAGTCGGCCTAATGGAGCAAAACCGTTAACAAATTAAGATGCATTTGACAGGGTTTCAAGCAGGAATCATAACCCAGGAGTCACCGTTTGGGACTCCCATGCAAAGATCTCTGCAGAACTCCTGTGCTTCTCAGCTGCGTTCTGGTGGCAGTGCTAAACTGCAACAACAGAACAGTTAAGGCAACAGCATTTTGTTCTCTGTGAGATTTTTGGAGCAAGGAACCGACTTCCTGTAGTATTTGCACAGAGCTTGTCACATCCAGAGTGCTACTGGATGCAAAATAATAGCAGTGATAGTCATAGAAAACATAGGGGTCTTTAGGCAGACAAATATAACTTAGGGCAATGTAATCATCTCGGGCGTTGTACGATGATGAGGTCACAGGAGTGTCTGATCTGGGGACAGTCTTTGAGCCATGGACAAAATGCACAAGTGCAGATGCAGGGCTTGTGGTGTTGGTTGTCTGAGCAAGGAAGGAGCTGGCTGTAAGGGTGGCTGTAAGAGCAGCCAGGTGCCTGGCACCGCATGTGCCTTCGGGGGAAGCACATGGCTTCAGCTGCTGCTTTTTCAGTGCAGAAGTGGAGGTGGCTCAGCTCGGACATGTGCTGGAGTGGATGTAGAGCAGCTGCCCTCCTCGGAGCTTTCTGCTTTTCCAACTCCCGCTTTCAGCCCTATAATTCTGCTTTGTCTTAGGGATTTTTGTAGCGTCTAATTTCTTTTACCTCCATCTCCAAGAAAGCCTTTCAGACACTTCTAGCCCCTCCCTTGTTTTGGAGCTGGCCGATGGGGCACTTGCATCTGACATTGCTTTATTCTCCACCTCACCTCTGCACCCCTCAGCACCGGATGTGGTAAGGCAGAGATGCAGCACACGCCTCGAAGCCCCAGCGTAAGCTGTAGACTGCCAGGGGGCTTTTCTCCTGTGCACTCTTCTTATTGGAGCTTGTTGACTGTAAGCAGCATCACACCAGGCACCTGCAGATGCTCGTGTCCAGGAGGTCAGCCAATGGCACTGCTCCCTGATTGCTGTGCTAATTACTAACTCACAAAGACCAAACAGTAACATTCAGACTTATTTTTATTCATTTTTTGTCTATTTCAAACCTTCTCTTGCTCCCTAGGCTTGCTAAAACTTCATCCAATGTAATGTGAAGGCTTGCTCTCCTCCTAATACCTTGTGATATTCCACTAAGACCATCCAGTGTTACAATTCCAGCATAATTACATTTTCCTCATAGGTGTAAAATGTGTCTACATCAATAGCTTATTAAAAGAGAGTAATAAAAATTATGACCCCGCAACTCCACTATTAATATAAAGATTCTGAGCCAAGAAAACTCCCTGATCCTTCTTACGCATCTGCTGTAACATGATACAAGAGCAGAACACCTTAAGCCAGTTTAATCCCTTCTTTTCACCCCTTAGCAATATGCGTAGGCCCATGAGAATAACATGAATTGAAAGTTTAATTTATTAATATGCGATAGTGATAATGTCAAAAGAACAATATATAAAAACCCATACAGAACAGGATTACGCGGTGCACAGGGGAAAGCCTAGAGCTAATATTTAATATAGCAAACCAGAGCCAAAAATAACTTCTCATCCAAGGAGCGAAAGTGGGAGCAGCGTGCGAGGGATGGAGGCACGCGGGAGCCTCTGCCTGGAGCGTGGAGCCCAGCGAGCCCCGTGCCAGAGCCACCTCTGCTGGAACCCGCAGAGGTCACCGCCCTGTCTGGGGGTGCAGGGACTGAAGCTCCCAGCTGTCAGCTCATCCACCTTAGGCTCCCGCAGCTCCAATGTAACCGCACGCAGAAATCCGAGCAGCAGGGACAAGTGTCACACGTGGAGAGCAAGCTGTGTCCGGGGCACAGCGAGCGGGGAGCCTCGTGGCTCAGTGTTTCAGTAAGCGAAGCATGAAACCAACTGTTCACTTCAGCTGAATTGGTCACTTAAGCTTGGATGACTAAACTTTCACCAGCAGCCAACGTATCCTGCAGCCTTAGCAGGCATACGGACACATTAGTGTTTCACGAGCTTCGCCTTAAATGAGCGATTTGCCCTATAGTCCTAAAGCAGTAACATTCTTGGGAGTGGAAAATGTCTCAGCCTCCAAGGGGCTGGCGGGTTTCAAACAGTTTCTAATTTGCTTTCTTGCCACTTCCCTGAAAGGAAGAACAGGGGAGGAGAGAACAGATGTGGAGGAACAAACCCAGGACTTTCCCAGCACCGCTGAGCATGCAGCTTGCAGCCTCTACCAGGCGAGCAGAACGCGCTCGTTGAGGAAGAGCTGAGAGGGCTGG
>WBMW01006085.1:2405-22746 GCA_013396635.1 Penelope pileata
ATTGTATTTTTTTTTTTTTTGTGTTTTGTGAGATTTTTTTTTTTTTTTTTTTTTTTTGCCCTTAGACTGCAACAGAATCGGAACAAGAAAGTTCCCAACTGATCTGAAAGCAGTAAATAAGTTTTCTAGTCATTACCTGCTGACCCTGAAGGGCAATGTCTTAATTTGTGTGTTTTGTTTAAAGAACTGTTTTATATACCCTTTGTTTCTTTTTCTTTGCTTTTTGGATGTTCATACAAAGCCTGTTAATTTCTGGCATGTCTTGTTTCCTTCTTGTTCTTTCACTACAGTAGCTGGCACTATATAGTACTTGGAATAAGAAAACTGAAATTGTGATAAAAGCAGTAAATATATTTTTTACTTATTACCCATTGATACTTCAAATGTAACAAATTATTATAGGTGTGGGTCTTATAAATATAATTTATGTATCAGGTCCATTTGGAGAAGGGGTTATGGTATGATAATTTGAATTAATTTTTTAAAAAAAAAAGATCAAAAAGACTTTACAAGAATTTCTAAGTTCTATGATATTAAGAAGGAATGCTGTATACATCAGGAGATGGAGAAAGAGTTCTCCACTCTAGACTAAATGCAAAATTTAGTTAGAGTATTTATGCCATCTAGGAGTAATTTTCTGTGACTCAGTAGACAGGTGTACTAAAAGATGTCTGTCTAACAGAAATCATGAGGTGCTTTTTGTGACACTAGTTGTTTGCTCTAGAGTTTATAATAACCTTTTTGGGTTTCTGTGTGGTATTAGGTGAGCTGCAATTGTCAGCATATCCATTTTGCTTAGTCAGATCTTAAAATAACCTTTTCTGCATTTGTCTTGAATTTGAAAATCAATAAACTCCATCTGTGTTGATTATCTTTACTGAATACCATTGTTAAATTAAATTAATATAATATAAACCTATTAATATTGTATGCACAGCAGCTTCTTGTGCCAGTCTCGGAGTACCTGGATAAATAGATGGAGGTTCTTCTTTGAGCCAGTATGTATACTTGAACCTTTCTGTTTAGATATATTGACAATGAAAATTTCAGCCTTCATATTTAATTGGGAAATATGTTTATATTATAAGACAGTATTTTAAACATCTAGTAAATAATTCTGATTCCTAATTCCAAGAAGTGACTTTCACTATCTATTTGTTCATAACATTTGTATCTTTATTTGATTTTATGTGTGTCCACTAGAGTGCATCCTAAAAAAAAGAAAGGGTGGCTGTGTCCCTAACAAACTATGATTATTTGTCATTTTGTTTCCACTTGTTTTAACTCTGACTTTTTCTTTGTGATCTTTCATTTGCTAGTTCTAATTTTCTTTCTAGATATGAATTTGAATTTTCAAATGGAAACTTTTATCAGAAAATTCCTTTAGCAAGGGTCAAAATTAAATGGCAGATTCTAGTTTATCTATTCCTTTGCTATTAACCTGATAGTATATAAAGTATATAAGGAGACATAAGGTGTTCAATTGTCATTTAAAGGAATTCACATTTTCATAATTTGATATGCAGAGACGTAGCGCCCTGTTTGCCTCCTACAGCTTTATAGGAATTCTTATCTTAGATATGGGGCCAGAGGTTAAACTGTTGTCTTGGTACTTAAGGTGCAAAATAGCTGTAGGAAGCTTGGAAATGTTACTGTAGTTCACAATAAAGATGACTTCTGCTTAGGTGTCTAAGCCTGGAGAGAAATTAAGACAGCTTAAAATCATTACCTTTTCCTTCTGAACTTCAACCTGGAACAGATGCAGGACAAGGAAGAAGATACTATTTCATTGTTACCACAGTTGATGTGATAATTTAGCCCTCGCATATACGAGGGTGTATACTGGAAAAAAAATTTTAAAAAAATAGCCTAATGGAAGTTAAGCTGCAGATTGCTTTTCCATTGAAAACATTTTTGTGGAATGAAGTAGATGAAATTCAGACGTGGAAAATGTTGCTGAAAATATTATCCTAAATACTGACAGAAGATTTATGAAATTGTATTTTTTCATTTCTTCAGAGTAGGAGCAGACTTATTTAGGCTGTTATAAGACCCCAACTACAGACCCTCCAGAGAATGTGCTGATAGTAATGTGTCCAATCACAGCTGTTCTCATTCCAGCGATACTGGAGCATAAGGATGAAAACAGATATGAAGCCCAAAATAGGACAAAATGCATCAGTTTAACAAGCAGTTGATTCACAAAGATGGAAACTCAACTCTGCAATGTGAGAAGCTTTTCTCCTGGAATGAGAAATACACGTTGTAGCGAGCACATTTTTATGTTATCATTTAACAGAGTAGGCTTGCTTAAGTATATGATCCCTTTTCCTATAGTGGTGATTTTCCTTCACAGTCTAAAGAAACATCCTTTTGTAGGCAAAAGCTGTATACAGCAATTTGTAATGGCAGTGGGAGTTGGATGAATTAATCTAGACAAAATGCAAAATTGATTTCCTCTGAACTTTGCTAATATGTTTTACTTATATTTGAAGTCAGCTATTATTTGCTTTACTTCGATAAAGTTGTTCCTGTTCTTAGGTTAGATAAAGAACAGTGTTGTCTATCAACTACAGCTGGAAGAGAGAGTCTAATTGTGCTTTTTGTTGATAAGGACCAACGTACATTTTAAAATATCTTACCAGCTTGTTTGATTTTTATTTATTTATTTAGATTTCTTTGGTTTTTGGCATTACCATTATAAACACTCATGAAGTCTTTGTGCTTTATACTTGTTTATTTCAATTCAGATGATGGAAGAAACTATACTTTTATAAACGTTTATATAGATATTATTGGACTAACAGTAGTGGAAGAAAGACAAGATAGAGGAAGATGTCAATCAATTGAACTGTTGCAGTGCAGCAAACTTTTTAAGAAGCAGGGGACCTTGATTCACAGAATTTGGGAGCTCTCAGTTAGGTGTTTAACTTAAAAGCTGTGAGTCTTCTCTGCTAGCCTGCACCTTGTTCATCGTTATCATAAACCGAAATCAGTGCATATCGTAAATCTGAATTGTTGGGGTTTACACCAAGTTTTCTTTGAAATAAGTTGTACTAGAAGATGCTATGTCACAAGAAATTACGTCCATTAGGGCTCTTTACTGGAGATGCAGAGTGATTCCATTTTACCTTCAGTTGTAGGGCGCTACAACTGAGGCTACTAGTTTGTTAGGTTAATCCTTTGTCTGAGCATGAATTCATTGAAGATGAGGTTAAAAAAAAAAAAAATACTATGTTAAGTCATTTTGTTATTAATACCGAGCATGGTTGTATTATTACTTGAAAGTAAAGCATCAGGCAAATGTTCAAGTAACATAACAAGTATAGAAGGTTCACATTTGGTTTCTTGCTTGTTAATCTTATTCAAGCTGTTATTTATTAAAGGGCTGTGTTGACATTTCTGTAGTGACACACAAACGCATGTGCTACACTATGAAGTCAAAACTCTTCCTCCCCATCATTTTGCATCTACCATATTTTAAAGTTTCAGATATACTTTAAACAACTACATGAAGCTTGAGCTTGATTTAGAGTAAATATATAGTAGTTAGGAATATCATACCAAAGTTAGCTGAATTATTGTATCCTCTTTAAATACTATTTAGAAGTTTGAGGAGTCATTTAACAAACTCACCAAGGAGATTTTGTTGCTTTTTGTATGTAGTCATTGCTGGATCTAATGACAGGAGATGCTATTATAAAAGACTTTTTTCCCCCATAATTGTGGGAATTAAATCCATTGGTGTTTGAGTTCAGCAAAATGTTTTTTGGACAAAATAAATGATTTTGATTAGTGGTTTGTGTATAATTAATTGTGGTCTTACAGATTCCAGACGAAAGCATTAGCTTTTTCTAAGGGGGGAGGAATCTTGTCTGAACTTGATCAAATTGTCTTAGTCTGCTTTTTTTAACGAGCTGGAACAAATTTCCGACTCTGTAATAAATAGAACTGATTTTTTGTTGTTGTTTCAAAGAATTGAAGCAAAGTATTTTTTTTGGTGCGATAAGGAAGTAGTCTTCTAAGGATCTCAATTTTGTTCTCTTTGAAGTTGCAGAAAAAACTGAGATCTTTAGTAAGAGGATTGATCTCTCTACTAATGTAATCATGAGCTCTACCTCAGAGAACCCATCTCATTAAACTTTTAATATATTTAATATTAAAACACTAGAGAATTGATTGATTCAAACTGCGTGTAGGAATAGATCCTGCAGAAGGAAAAAGATTCATTGTGGTGACAAGGGTAGGAGAGAGGGAACATTCCAATAAATCATTCCCATTGCAGTAGCAATGCACTGCAGCTCCCCTTTGCTCAGTTTCAAGTCGCATTCCTGGGAGTGTGTTGGGCTTCTCCAATCATTCTGCTTTGTTTCTACCCCACCTCCTGAATGTGCTTTCTTCTAGAAATGACTGGCTACATGCAGACACACCTGTATTTGGTTCATTATTATCTTAAGCAATTTTGGTTTTGCCACTGATGTATTTAGGAGATAAGTTTAAAAAAATGCTATTTATTTAACCGATAATTGTAACCCTGGAAACAGGATCTGTTGTTTGTTTCATTGTAAACCTAGCTGCACTGAAAAGTTACCCTTAGGCACTGACAGCTGAAAATTTCTAGAGCTAGGATTGCTGTGAAGTTCAGAGGCAGCTGTTCTTCAACATTTTTTCAGTGTTCATATGTCTCTATATAGTGGAGATGATAGGAAAAATGTACCATTCAAAAAAACCTTTAAAATGAAGATCAATTGACTGTTCTGTATTTCGCGTTGTTTGGGAGGATAAGTAATTTCTTCGTATTTATTAAGATAATTTTTTTTTATTTGCAGTATTTCAATGTTGTGAACTATAAAAATGAAAACTTCAATTTTGAATAGGCTTGAATATTTGTGAATTCAAAATCTGGAAATTAATTTTGTGTTCTAGGCTTTTGTCTGTCTAGAGAATATTTTCTAAGGAGATCAGGTCTGTGCTTACTGAAATTACTGGCAGGACTCCCACTTGAGTCCTAGTAAAACATTCATGCCAATTGCTTGGGAATGTGTGCATGTGTCTTAAAAATAATTACACATTGCAATCGCTTTGCTGACCTTGCTTCTAAAGATTTACAGAATCTCAGAGACATACTTTGTGGCGCTGCAGACGTGGAGAGGTAATGAAATAGAACTGATCACCCAAAATCTCTGAATACCTCATGCTCTTACCATTGCTGTTGGGATGCTAAGGCACTGGAAATGGTGAATAATAAATAATAGGCATTGCATTGTTTTCTTATTAGGTAAGATTTCTAAAGGTACCCAAAAGGATGCCTATGAGGAGCTTCTTTATGACGGATGCTCATTTCAATATTAATTTTCAAAAGAAAGTACCCTCTGCCTGGGAGACAGAATGAATGATTGGTATGAATTTAGGAAATAAGTACTCCTTGTACAAATCCATTAGTAGGAAGAGTTGGAAGGGACAAAAAGTCAAGGGATGAGAAAATATTAGAGTAGTAGAAGTAGGAGATATGCCTAAGAAATGCTCTTGCACTTGTTTAACGCTGTAAACTACTATCCGTGTAGGACAGTGTTCAGGATGTTGAGGAGAGTAGCTGCTAGTTTTGTCCTTGTCCTTCCCTGCCTATAGAGCTACAGGCTTCAGTTTCCCTTTACAGCATTAAAACAAGTCTGCTTTCTTGCGAAGATCTAGTGTCAGTGGCATGGAATAATGTGATTTTGTGATAAGCATAGGTCGAATACTCTACATTGCAGAAATTAAAAATAATCACTCTAAGTTTATAGTCTTGATTCACATTGCGAACACTGACACCAGATCATCTTCAGGCTCATTTTTGTTAGTTTTGTTCCTTGTATATTTTGGTACAGCAGAAAAGGTGTGACATTCCTAGTTCTAACATTTCTCTTTGTTAAAAATGTTCCTGTTGTTGAGGGTCGAAACAAGATCATTACCCCTCAGAAGTCCCACTTTAGTTTTCAGGTAGGCTTAGTGCCATTTGGAAGAAGGTTAAATATTTGTTCTTACAGAAAAGACAAACTTACTACACATCTTGCAGAAAGATGTCTGGGCTGGCTTAGCATTCTTTGGTGGTTTTACTGTATTTTCCAATAGAGAGCAATGAGGCTGTCAGTCACAAAGAACGTGGGGAATAAGAAACCACTACATAGATACATTTTTATAATATATCTTTTTGAAAGGATCAGTAAAAGGTTGTTTTTTTCTATTTTTATACTTTTCAATGTTGGTAATCCTACGTGTGACTTTTTACAAATTTATTTTTGAAAGAATATTATTTGCATTTCTCTCTCATGATAATCATTCTGTTGCAAAAACAATGGCATAGGGAACAGGACTGTTGTGTACTCAGCATAACTGTAGTTTAGAGCCTAAGTTTTCTAAATACCTTTAACTCATGCATATCATTTCGGCATATTGCCATGATTAGATGCTTTCAAGCACCTTGTGATGTCAAAATACTTGTTTAGAAATGGAGAAAAAGGAAAAAATTCCCCATGCGATAGAAAAAATGTGTACATATATATTTACATTTATGCATATGAAGAAGAAATATTTGCAGAGACCTCCTAACCCTTTCTAGTTGGCCATGAAACAACTTTTAGCCTAATAATTTTAATAGATTTTAGATAACAAAATAATGGGGGAGGTGGCTGATATTTTGCACTGCATATCTTGCTGCCATTCCTCAGTTTTGTCTCAATACAGTATTTCAAAACAAATTCAAAAAATTTCAAGTCAGCCTTTCTGTAACGTAATTTAAAATGTTAGGAGCACACAGTAATAGATGTTGGACTCTATTTGCCTTGTTGTGATAAATCATGCTTACTTTTTTACTTACAAATCTGAAATATACTGAAAAATATCCTGAGACGCTTAGTTTGTGTCAGAGCAGAGTGCTTGTAAAACACTGAGCATCAAAATAAAAATATGAGATGGCAACGTCTATAAGCCTGATGATCCTTTGGTGGTATTGAATTTTTCCATTTTATACTCCATCTATGAATAGGAATCTGTAAAAAAAAAATTTTTGTCTGCTCCAGTTACTGCATGTATTTTTGTCAAGTACCATTTATGCCTTCATGTTTGTTGATGTTACATACTCTTCATCCATTATCTAATGTCATCTGGTTAGGTAGACATCTAAGAACGTTTTGGCTGTGTTTTATTTAAGACTTGTTTATTTGAAACTGCTAAATGACTAGTTGTGGTGAAATTTTTCAGACATAGAAGAAAGATAATGATGTTTGCTGATATATTTGCCCAGCTCACGTATGTGAAAATACTGCTTGAATGGCAACCTAGCTGAACCAATGTTGGTGACAAGGTCAGGTTGTAGGGTTTCTAAAAGATGTGACCGGTCAGATTAAGTGGTTAGCAGTTTCCTGCACATTTCAGAACACAGGTACTGCATGTGAGCTCTGTAGCGATGATGGGAGCATTTCTTAAAAGGCACGGATAGGTATAATGACCAACAAAGTTGCTGGATGTATGTTGTAACTCTTTTTCTCCAGATAGCCATACAAGCCTAATTCTAGAGCTCAGAGCATTGTGTGGTCATTTTCAGTCATGGAAAAGTAATGTAAAATTCTGCTATGCATTATTGACTAGATTGGTACTGAATGTGCAAGTAAATGTGTTTGCCTGTAACAAGCAATTCTAGTATGTAAATATTTTCATTGTGAGCATAAATGAGGTACATCTGCAAATATAGGCTATTGGGACTGAGTGGGTCAGATTGATGGTTGGCTTTGATGATCTTGAAGGTCTTTTCCAAGCTAGATGATTTCATGATTGTATGATTCTATAAACTGTGCATATACAGGAGGCATATATAAAGATTTTTGATTACTAAATGATTAAGAACATTAATTTTAGTTTTATATCACATGAAAGAAAAGTCTTTTCTTGGCATTATGTAGCTAGAAGAAGTTAAAATTGTCTGAATTTAACCTAATGTTCCTTGTCAGGAAGCCAGAACAGATTCCACAACTGTGTTCCTGCGGATAGGTTCCTGCAATATGACTTCATGTGCTAGAGTCAATATTTGTTTCAAAGTCCAAAGACCACCTGTACTGTAAACATCTATGAACCACTGCAGCAAAAACTCTTGGGTAATGGTTGTTTGAATGCATCCGTCTGTTTCCTAAGGTACTGAGGAAATCCTAATGGTTTACATATATACACTAGTAATGTCACAAGACATGTATATGCAGAAGACTGTACAGATGCCACGCTGCTAGGAGACTGCTGTGTTTCGCTAGCCAAATTGTTTTTGAGATGCAGATCTATGATTGTGGTGGAATTTAGTCTGGACAAGTGATTAACCCCATCATTAACAGCAAGGAGTCCTGACTGTTTACTCAAAGGAACTGTGGCTTTGTGTGTATCTGATATATGACCAGACCCCATGCATTTGAAATTAGGGGTTGTGCTTTGTTCCATGGCAGATGTCAGTCTTTCCCAAACAGAAGAACTGACCATGTCAACTGGAAAAAACATCCAGGTAAAACGGATGGCTTTCTGTAAGGTTAAAGGGAGACCATTTATAACTGGAGACTTTTCCATTCCTTTCCAAGGCATAATTTTAATAGTTAATGGGTTAATTTGTTTAATGTAGCATAAATATCATAAGGAAAATGATGTTATACACTGTTGTGTTTGCAGACTAAAAAAAACTTTTTCTGTGTGAATTGAAGATGGAATAGGGCTTCATTCTATCTCATCTACCTTCTCCTCATTTAATCCACAGAGTTTGTGATTCTGTTACAATAGGGCTCCATATAAGAATATGACACGGGCAAATGCTTTAATAGGAAAAACAGCCAAAAAATAAAGGCAGAACCATTATGTACCAGGAGGGTTTAATGATGTTCATAGTAAGCAATAACACACACACACACAAAAAAAAAAAAAAAAAGATGTGAGTGAAACCTTGAACTACTCTTGTTATGTTTCCACCCTTGGTACACTAATTCTAATGTATGAAGACTGATTGAAAAAGCAAGCACTTTTTAATTTATAGTTATTATGTAGGAAACTGAGATGTCTAACTATGGGGTGTTAAAAATGCCTGTCTTTGTAAACAGGTATTTAATTTACAGAGCCTTGAAGAATCATCTTGGAGTTGAAACATAAACAGCTAGAAATTTTATTAAAAGAATAAGGAGAAAATAAAGTTTTCTTAAATTCTTCCTAGCAGCACAGCTCCAAGGAAATAATGCTCCCAATGAAATTAGAATCAAGACTACATTTGACTTTAATGAAAAAAGAATTTAGTCACCAAAGTAACTTCAGTTATTTCCTAAGGAGCATCTCAAAGTTGTTACTTCATGGCCTTGGTGCATATTACATAGGTTGCTCCAAAAGTAATGCCTCCCATTTATTTGCGCGGAAACTGCAGCAGATACAAAGAGCACAGTAGCACTGTTTGATAGAGGAAATTGTCAGCTACAGAACACTGTTTTCAACATAGTCACCACCATTAGCTATGTGTTTTAACCAGTGATGAACAAGAGCTTCCATCCTGCACTTGTAACAATCTGCACCAGTGGAGGTGACCCACTGTTGCTGTCACCACTGCTGAAACGCACCGCCCACCCCTCACTGTGCTCACATCCACTGTTTGGTCTCCATAAACATTCAGCAAGCATCAATGAATGTCAATGGGTGCAATGTTTTCAGCATGAAGGAATTCAATCCCATACCTTTGCTCCATATGCACTTCCATGTCATACACCATTGTGTCAGAGTGCCCCTCTGCTGCCATCCGTCACATGGCAGCAAAATGTAATGGGATATTGGTGGGAAGGTTCAACCTCTGCTGCCATCCCACCAACATCTGCATTGTGGACCAATGTAGGGAAACAGGAGGTGTTACTTTCAGAGCAGCCCTCATATTTAGTGATATTACACTGAGCAACCTGCTCAAGCTGGTTCTGCTTTGAGCAGAGGATTAGACTAGAAACCTCAGCCATTCTGTAATTCAGTGATGTGTCAGAGTAGAGAATTCGAGGTCAAACAGATGCAAAGAGGACAAGCACATAGGGTAGGTACAAAATTAATTATTTTCTTTGCTATTAGTAATGGGAGAGTCTGAAAAGACTTATTAGGGAGTAGAGAGAAAGGTGGATGAGAGACACAACAGAGAATCACTCTGAAGCTGAAGTAACTATGAATAAATTTAGTTAGAATGCACACTAACAAGCTGTTGTAACTGAAATTGGTATTCAGTAAAACCTTAGAAGAAAACTCAAGGATGGAATAGCTGAATTGCTTATAGTGGTGTGCAGAGGTTACAGGAGGTCCCATACTCCAGAGAGAGAAGGAAAGAGGTGATAAACACTCATCTCAGAATACGTGCTACCTCCTTTTCTACTACAATCACAAGCTGTTTTTTCTTTCCAATAATAGTTGATTTTCACTGAATGTTTATGGGCCAGAGAAATTCTACACCTGCATGCCTGAGAGGCCTTGAGCAACTCTCATTTTCTGGTAATAATAGATGAAGGTGAGAGTTCTGAAGCTGGTGGGAGTTCTGTGTTGAGTTCCTGAAGTACAAGCTCTAATGGCCTGCTTGTCATTATTCATGCAAAAGAAATAAACCCAAATAAATGCATCTTCCTTATGTTAGCTTCAAAAACAGAATACCCACCTCCTTTAAAACAAAATATAGAGAGTGTTTCAAGACTTTTCACCAGTAAATCAAAAAGCCCTCAAAATCATCCTAAGAGACTTTTGTAGTTCAGTGCTTATTTCCAATAGGAAAAAAAGATGGACTGCAATATCTTCTTGAAAACATACTATTCGTATTATATGAACTACTCCTAGTAAACAGTGCAAATGAAACTAATGTTAAGAGTTGTTTTCATAAAGAGTTGGAAAACTCTTATTTCTACATATTCCACATAACTTAGGAATAATTTCTTTGCATGATTTTGTAAAGTGAGAATAAAATAGCAAGATAAGAAACTTAAACTACTAACCTGTTGAACAGTTAATTTTAGTAAAATAATGTCTGATGATACAGGTGAGAGAACAAAAGAAAAGTATTTGGGAAAACATTTTCACATGTGCTAGTTGTATGCATGAAGTATTTCTGTGTATTGTTAAATTTAAGTGTGAGTTTGGGTCCTCTGATGATAATGGAATTGTACTTATGAAGTGTATACTCATTACAAATCAGCATGTTTTTCTATACTTTTGAAAGTTGTGGTGAGGGAGCTAAATTACAGAGTTGAAGGAATTGTTTTCCCATGACTGATTCTAATTATGCAGAAGACTTCTTGATATGTTTTCCTCATCACTCAGAAGTCACCTTAAAGTTACCACTGCAGTGAAACAGTACTAGTGAATTGAGTTTAAACACGTCCTCCTTCCAGTGAAAATATGATTCTTTTGTAAGTGAAGTGAAGATGTCCAGATCTTAAGGATACCTACTTTCTTCCTCCCTCGTCTGTTGCAGTAGTTTGGAAGTGTTTCATATGTAATCTGTTTGACTCAAGCCCATTTTTATTTTTTTCTCCACAGATATCATTCATCCATGTAGGCTCCATTCTCAGTAGTTTATAATGTATGTAATGCATCAGTAGAGAAGTGTAGGGAGATAGAAAGGAGTAAGAATAATAAGGGCAGGAAAGGAGACAATAAGCAAGTAAAATGAACTGATGAGACTATGTCATGAGAGGTCTAGGGTCAAGGCAATTTATCAGTCGTATCTGTCTAGAGAATCAGCAGCGTCAATAGCAGTCATTCATAAAATTCTTTTTTAAGTTAAATCTTGTTCATTTAATTATTTCCAGGGCTTTCTAAAGGCTGCAGTAAAACCAGGCCTTCTGGCAGGTGACAAATGTTCTATGAACTAGAAGAGAGGTAGTTTTGCAGAACTGCTATGAATAAGTAACGAGAGTATGGAATGGTGCCAAATAGTAATTCTTATAATTAACAGAGAGTCACTTTGCTATTCCAGGGGTTGGGATTGATGTTATTGTCAACATGAGTGAATATTTACAGCAATACAGAAGGACAGTGTTATTGGTAGGTTAGTTTTCCTGTCTTTACCCTCATTTCAAAGCACAGGAGTAAAACAGCTGGAGAGGATTTTTACCATGAGGCATATTCTGAGTAACTATCATAGAATATAGTCTAAAGATACTTAATACGATCATGGGCCATATAGGATTTATAAAGAGTTTTGAAGAGAAACTGACTTTCTTAGAGTTCTGTACCACACGGCGGTCGAGTATTGCAGTAAAGTTAAAAGAAATTTTGGAAGCTGGTTGCACTGATAGATGAGTCTCTGTGTATAAAATGGAATCGAGAAAAATGCTTATATCAATCATTAGTTTACTATAATCTTTTTCTTTCCTTTTCCTTTCTTTTTTGTTTTCTTTTCCTTACATTCCATTTTCCTTTCCTTTTCTTTTTGCATAGACAGATGATCTGTGTCAAAAATGTATGATGTTAGAACAGTATCTTTCCTTTTTACAAATATTTAACAGGTCAAATTGTCTGGGTAGTGAGGCCAAATACAACATTACCTAACCCTACACTGATTTAGAGTCCTGGAAGATGTCCTGGAAAAGAACATGCTGAGATGCTTCATGTCCATATAGCAAATGTATTTCTGTAGTAAAACTGCAACTGGAAGCAGTTCAAATTGGAAGTTTTACATAAGTTATGTGAAATGCAGCTGTGCAACTTTTCTAAAATACTATTAGCAAAGAGGCTATTTAATGAAGGGTGTCCCTCCAATGGTCTTATGGACCAGTGCACTTAACTAGACAGAAGTGAGTCCAAAAGGAGGAACTGCAAAGACAAAACAATGGGCCTGCAAACTCACTACTCGTGTGTCAAATTAATTGCACTACTTAGCATTTTAAGAGCTTGTGATTTTTATTTTTATATGGAATAAGAGGATTATGTGTGAGGCCTGTTTCTGCATTTTGCTGAAGTGCTACCTTAAAAAAAAAAAAAAAGAACATAGTTAGTCCTAAACTATGACTTCTGTTCTTAAGTGGCGCTGAAAACCAAGAAAAAGCAAAAACAGAAGCAGGAAAGAGTGTAACTCGCAAACTGAGAATATTCAATCTTTTCTGCTTTTGCTGGAGAGCTTTTGCTTGTAGAATTGGAGTGAAAACTCTTATGTGTACAAAAAGAGTTTTCTTCAGAGGTGTTTAATCCAATCTGTACTTTCATAGGAAAAAAAAAATTACATTTAGGAACATGTGCTTAGCACTGACATTATTTTACTTTAAAAGTTAATATAATTTTTGAATGTTACCCATTAACTAGAGTTAATATAATTAGTTAGTCTTTGATCTTTTTTTTCCCCAATATATATATGTATTTCATTCTATTTTTCTATGAGGTATTAATACAGGATTTATTCAGGCTGGGATAGAATCTTAGTGTCAGTGGGACAATGACAATTTACTGCAGAGAAAGCTGTGCTTTATAACGTATCCGGTGTGTGAATTCTGCATTAAGTGCAACCAATACTTTTCATTCTGTGAGGTGAACTCTGAGCAGCAGAAAACCAGGAGAATGTGTTTTGAAACAAACTATTCCATGTCAATGATACTTAGAGGTGGGCCAATGCTACAGCAGATCACTGGTGAACATTCACAGAAACTGGTTATTGTTTTCAGGAATGTAGGTAGAAAGTGAAAATTCTAATGAATTCTTACATAAATATATAGCAATGCAGAGCTGTAAGTCCGAGGGACCATATAAACTGGTCTTCTAAAAGAATACAAAGAGTTGAAGTAAACTAAGTCAGTTTTTAAACTGAAGAATGGTAAGGATGTCATTGCTGTCAACATTGCAGGGGCTATGGGACAAGCAGTATGTTATTTGTTCCAATCCAGCTCCCAGGTGTTTTACTGGAATGTCTGAGTGAATGATTAAGACAGTATGGTTCAGTGTTCATTGAAGTAGAAGGAAAATTTGGTTTTAGTAGATCAATGATTTGGTCTGAAACTGAGATTATAATGATTTCTGTGAACAAATTAAGAATAATTAAACTTTTTTTATTTTTTTTTTATTATTTTTTATAACGATGCAGTAGTTCTTGACATGTTCTGGGTCAGTCCCATGGGTATGTTTTTGCGCTTTTTTAGTATACATATATCACAAAATGCCATCTGCCTTCATACCTGACACACTCAACATATTCCAGACATTAGCCATCTGACTAAAGACATTTTTAGTAGTGGAACTGAGTACTGAGCTCTTAGTGTATTTCTACTGATTTGTACTGAGCAGTTAGTGTATTTCTAAGAGTTACAGAATGCACTATCAGAGTATGATTCAAAAAGAGAATTAAGATGGATCTTAATTCAAAAGAGGACAGATGAAAAGGAAGGCAAAGGTTGAAGGGAGAGGTCTGCATAAATGAGAAATTTGTCCTGTGCTGTATCTTATCAAATGTTTCACATCTCAAGTGTGCATGAACAATGAATGAAAATGAAAAAAATATTTCAGGAGAGAATTCTACTTTTCAAGAGATGAAAAAGTAAAAGGAAAATACAGTTAATGATGCAGAACAAACTTCTTCCAGTCTTTTGCTACAGAAACTACAGAAAGACATGCATTTACCCTTTTTTTGATCTATCCCTGTGAAACCACAACACACGGCTGGAAGCACAACATAGATCCCAGAATTAGGGGAGAGACGAACTGGAGCAGCAGCTGAACTGACCTGTCACCAGTACTCCTGGATTACTTCATGCTCATTTGAATTTGTACAATACTCAATCTTGCATGGATTGAATGCGGAGTATTTCCAAGAACTGAGTTAATTAGTGAGATATCCCAAAACTAACTAACTCCCCTGCCAAGAAATGGGCTCTTCCATTTTCCTCACATGATTATCCAGGCACTTTCACTTTTCCATATATAGGAGCAGCCCAGGACTGACAGATCAGGCTAGGTAGGGATACGAGCTTCAGGCACATGCATACTCCTTGCATGCGCACACAGACACAAGCTCATGCTGATTTCACACACTGAAATTCGAGTTAGTGTTGCAGGGAGTGAGTGAAGACTGCAACAGTCCTGCTCAGAAACAACCTTCAACTGTAACAGAAGGCACTGGAAGCAGAACTCTTCAATTGCTGTTTAAAATAATCCATCAGAAAAAGCATCACAGTCATGAATGGGCCAGTGGATGGTTTATGTGATTACACGCTGGATGATGAAGGGGCTTTCATGTTCACATCAGAGTCAGTAGGAGAAGGACATCCAGGTAAGAAGCTACTGTGGAAAATGCATTAAATAAAAAATCTTTCCATTTAAAATGTTTTAAAAGTCTGAAGAAGAATTCATCTGCTGTTAGTCTTATGATAGAATGTCAATGTAACAGTGCTTTTTACATTTCCATTGGATCTTTCCATATAGACCATAGAACTGCTGCAAGCAGGGTTCTTCCAACAGGAGTTTTTGTGCCTTTGCTGGGTGTGTTACGCTGTGGAGGGCAGTGGGGTTCCTGGTTGCTACTCCTTCCTTTCTGTCTGAATTTTTTTTTTTTTGGTATTGCTGTGTAGACTCTACTGTATGTCTCATAGGCTCAAGCTTCATATATGGATAAGAGTGCATAGCTTGCCTCTCAAATCCCCTATCCTTACGGGCACTGAAACTGACTTGCATATATGCTGTTGTTCTAGAACTATCACCTACAACAGGAATATCTATAAGCAGGCTATTATGAAGATTTTAAAAATCAGTACTCCCTACAGCTGTGCATGGCAAAGTTGCTGGTATGTTTTCCCCCATTTCATCATCTCTGTATTAATGCAATGCATGGAATTGCTTAAGCAAATAGTGGACAGTTATTTGCTAAAATGTATATATAGTCAGCAGAACTTAGTTCAATTATATTAAAAACAAATATTTGTCTGCCCTAGACAAGTACCTTATGTCAACAAGTGTTTCCCCAGATGAGTCCAGAGGACAATAAACTGATGTCCTGAAGAGCATATTCATTTCAGAAGGCGATTTGGCATCATGTACCTTTTGCTATAGCAAGGCTTTTTTCAAATCTGTACTCATGTTATGTGATTGAATCACAAACAGGTGGGATAACAAGATAAAAGTCAGCAGTGAGAATGTTATGTTCCTAATTCTGATACTCTATAATATTAAGTTATTAATGCAGGTCAAATGTATGGCTGATGCAATTGAGTCCATTGCTGTCAGTTTCAAGGCAACTACATCAGGTTAAGCAAGTTGGGGTTCTTTCTGATGTAACACCATCAGAAAATGACAACCGTATTCAGCCCTTTGGTCATAGGTCCATCTCAAATTTGTGTATAATTACATCCAGCAACCGCAGAACACATAGTTCCATAGGAAAAATAACATGCTATAGGGTGACTTTACATCAACAGTGATATTTCTGAGGATGACAGGTCACGACTGATGCTACTGTAATCGTTTTCTGATCTTCCTGAGGCAATGATAGATAAGTCTCAGAACAGGAAGAGATGCAGCTCAGCTTAGTCCACAGGTTTAGATTTGTCCCTTCTTTTCTTTACCAGTTCTCTTTTTGTCTTGATTCTTGCTTTAGAATTTGACCCATTTTTCAGTTGCTACTTATATTTCCTTCTCTTTTTCTGGAAACTCAACTGGCTCCCTCTAGGTCTTCTTAAAGTCCAGTGAGCATTGTCCATCTCTGAAATACTCATCAAGCCTTTGAGAAAATGTCACTTGTTAGATTTGTGAACAGCATCTCATCTGGCAGAGACTGCCAGATTTCTGGGTACTTTGAAATGCATAGACGCAAGAGGTTTATTGTAGAGGAGGGAGAGTAAAGTTGAAATTTACATAAACTTTTTCAGTGCTGTGAAGCTTGTGTTTTCCTAAACAATGTAGATTTTGACATAGAGTACTGAAAACCCAAACACCTATGAGAAAAGAAAGATCCAGATTTTCCAGATCAAGTGAGAACAGGATGACAGTAAATAATTCCAGATGGTCTTGCAGATTCTTGTTCCTGAACACAATCCAGCGATGTGTCTTAATGGTCTCAGTGACAGCTCTAGTTTCTAATAGCAAATTGTCTTTTACATCGTGACCAAACAACACTTTATCTGTCTGTGGTTTTATACTAGACAAGTAGATGAGCCATTAGTTTTTTGTCACCCAGGAAAATCTTGGCTGTTTCTTAAAACTTGAGCTAGTATCTGAGGCTGTAGTTGGGCTTTTGGTGTTATCAGTTGTGCCAGAATTTTATGGTGAGTTTTGAGTTTCTCTGCTTGATACCAAATGGGTAATTTGCATGTTCCTGATTACTTCCCTTCTGTACATGATAGTATAATTTTGCTAGAAGGCATTATGTGAAGCTCCTGGGCCAGATCCTTGTCTGGTGGAAATTTGAATTATATTATTATATTACATTAGTTGTGGGTTGAATGCTCTCTTATATACCTCCATAATAAACAAAGCAGGAGAAATTACATGCTTATTTATTTGCATGTATAGACAACTGCCTTATATCTGTGCAGTGCTTTAGACCTGTGTGTGACTAAGAAGCCCAAATTCTGTAGAAGTGAGTAATAGCTGGCAATAATTAGCACACAGGCATTACATGTGCTCCCCAAACAAACACCCATCTTCTCAGTCCCACTTCTTCAAAATGATTTGGGTATAAAGTTTTGGGTTCCCTTCCAGAACGCCTTTAATCCTGGCATTTAGTGTGGTAAATTCCAAACTCTGTGAAGACTCACATGTAACATCCTCCTTTTTAATATGATAAAAGCACATAAATAACAGATTCTTTTTCTTAGCTGCTTTTTGTCAGTGCTCCATTTTGCTTCACAGGGTTGGAAGGGGCCTCTGGAGATCTTCTAGTCCAACCTCTCAACTAAAGCAGGTTCTTTATAGAATCATCCACGAGAACTGTCTGTCTGTGCTGCACAATGGTTTCATTGTGCTTCGAAAAGCATTGTGTGTTACTCTGACCCACAATGTCTTACAGGTGCCTAACTACTTAGAATTAATCCTTCCCCTTTCTGGTGTGGCACCAGGTGGACTTGCCTGCAAACAGAAGGTCATTAAGTTTTCCAGTAAGTTTTAAAAATATGAGAAAAAACATACGCTGAAAGTATTCTCAGACTTTCAACCATATTGAAAACATGTTTATCTTCTGGATAGAAAAATAAAAAACCAAACCCCAAAAACAGAATTAGAAAGTGCAGGTCTTTCCAGGTAGTTGATGCTCACCCATCTGAAGTATACTGTCATATATACTTAACAGTAGATGTAATAGTTCAGTAAACTGTGTATTGAAGGAGGAGAACATGTAAGAAAAGCTATTTAAACAGTGCAGTGTTAGTGTAGAAGTGCTGTTTTCAAGTAGCACTCCTCAAGAGTCTTTTAATGAGGAAAAATGTAATACAGTACAATTCAGCTATTCAAAGTCTTTCCAGTGAAACTTATTTTTGGTAGAAAGCTTGGTTTTGATGATGTGCTCAAGATAAGTATCTATGTTTATTAACTTTAAATTTTTCACGAAAAAACTGAAAATTGCTCAGTTTACCATATTTTGAATATATAATTTCACCTTCGAGTGTTGTTGACATAAATAAGGTAAATAGTGCTGCCCAAAGTTATTTTGACGATCACAGGCTTTCAAGAAAATGAACCTTACTTTCTGAAATGTTTAATATTTAGTATGTTTACTGCATGATCAAAGCGAGCAGCGTGGTAGTACCTGTTTGCTGTTTCAAAGGGTGAAGCTTTTTGAATTAACGTTTTAGTTGTTACTGTTTTTCGTGAATTTTATTTTTGAAGAATGTGTGGGGAGGTCCTGAGAATTGCAGGTGTAACTGACTTAGTTACAGAGCATTTATTTTTTAAGGGTGTAGGACTTTTAACTGCTATGCTGCTAACATTGTCTAGATTCACATAATAAGTTTACATCCAAATATGTGGAAAATTTTGAAGATCCTCCAAATTAGTGGAGATCGCCTTTGTTATTGAACACCTCCTTCATAATTTGACAACTGAGCATTTCAGTAGGATTTATTATCAGACTCACCAGTCCCTTTTATAGTCAGCAGGAGCTGTTTTTATGGCTGGTCAGCATCTCTGCCATAAGGCTGGCTTTGTGGCATGATGGGATTTCTTGATAAGAACTCACAGTTATCATCTCATACTTTCCTGTTCAGTCAAGAAATCCTTAGACTAGACATTGCTTTTACAGTATGTGTTTTACTGGATAGTAGTTCATTATGTGAATTAAAAAAAAAAAAAAAAAAAAAAGGGAAAAAAGGAAAGACATTCNGAATAACGGACAGACATTCTGTCACATTTAGCAGCTGTAAGAGAACTATGACAGTTGAGATGATAAACTTAAATAACAGAATGAAAAGCACACAAAGCCTGCTAAGCATTACTAAAAATAGAAATGCCTGGTTTCATTTTACATTAGAGACCTTTACCAATAGACAAACCTTTAATTTAATGCATTAAGCAGCTGATCATCCTACTTGATTTCCCTTTCTGGTCTTGATAGCTGTATCTACGTGTGTCAATAAATGTGCCTAAATTGCACTGGGACTGTTGGTTTCTGCACCAGCCATCAGTTATTGCATGAATTATCAAACTGATTTGCCCAACCTACCTTAGTCCAAAACTATGCCATCAGTATGGTAGATTGAATTATTCAATTCAATATTTCTATTCAATTCAATTCAATAATTATAAGATTATTTTCAATTATTTAAATTATCACATAGATTTTAAAGACTGGAGGGATCTTCTGATATATAATCCAGTCTGAACTTTATGCACAGGTAATGAAATTTCATCCAAGAATTCTTAAAAAGATACCCAACTTTCAACTGGAGTTTTGTAGGAATAATGGATCCTGCAAAGCTCTAGGTGAATGGCTTCAGTGGTTTCTTACTCTCATCCTTTTAAGATTTGACTTTTTGAACCTTTATCTGCCTTTCTTTAATTTCCAGCTATCAAATGTAATTATGTTATTGTCCATCAGACAGAAATTCTTTTCTCAGCATATTATCTTTCAGGTTTTTAGAGACCCCTCCAATATCCACTTGAATTTCCTGGGGTAACTTGCCTTTCCTTCAGCCTTTCAAAACTAGGTTGAGCTTGATTGATTTCATCCTATAAGATAAACTTTTTTGATTTTGAGACATTGTTCTCAGTCTGTCCTAAACTTTCCAACAGCTTCTTGACATCATCTTTAAAATTCCACCACCAAAATCTAGTGTTTCTGGAGCAGTTTCACTGATGCTGTAATACGGAGATAATTTCATTTCTGTGGCTGACTCTTCATCTGGCTTTTTTTTTTTTTTTTTTA